>CM029014.1:16681231-16730985 GCA_016801055.1 Panax notoginseng
TGGGACTGTTTTAGAACGGATTAGATCTGGTAATTCGGAAAAAATGGTTGAAGTAGTTGATTGTTCGCCAACCGAAGAGTCTGACAGAAGCCTTCGATACAAAGCAGAAGGCTTATATTGTGTAGAAGAGGCCATGAATAGCCTCAAAGTCTTCTTCAGAACGACTTAATGTGACGCCCCCAAAATTAGGTATACATCACCCATCTTGGGTCGTCAGATACATAGTACAGAATACAAATACAACTTAATAATACAACTGTCGTGTACAATACGACAAAACATAAACTGTGAGTTTGAATACAAATATTATCTTCTAGAGAGTATTCATACTCAAAAGGAGTCATCATTACATTTATTAACACACCATTACATAGAATAGTGAGGACTACTAACTAATACTATCATTCGGACCATCACTCCGTTACCCCGACTTGTCCCAGCTACGTTCTCATTTCCTGAAGAGAACAGTGAAAGAAAGGGTGAGCTCAACTAGCCCAGTAAGAAATATTATGACTAAGATAATGCAGAATAAATTATCATTAGCCTTCAACAATGTTAAACTGATAAAATATAATAGACATCAAGTTTAACTGCAGCGGAACAAGCAATCCATTAAAAGAGTCAAGTAGAAAATAAACTCTACTATCTTTTATGATTTAAAAGGTTTTTCAACACTGTGATCGCTGAGACTCAGCTTAATAAAATAATCCACATCATCGAATCACCCCTGCACTACGGCCAAGGATATTCGTGTATTCATTAATGGTCATGATCATGCCAACAACTGTCCATCAATGCACTACGGGCCAATGAGGACTTTTACCACATCATTTGTAACATTACGGTCATGATTATACCGAATAATCCCTGGTCATAATCATACCAAGTCCATCTATGCACTACATGCCACAGATGACTTTCAACATTTTATAAACATGAGGATGATGACAATGATATAAGAATTCAATAAAACAAGTTCAAGAATTAATTTATCCAGGAATTAACAACGTCCAAATTGTCAACATGATACTGCATTGTGGAGTAAAATTCAAGAATGCTTAGAAGAATATTTTCTTGAAAAGATACTGGATGAAACGCAACTATCAAGGATATTCCACAAATTTCATGGAGTATAGAAGTCAAAACTTAACCAACTGAGTATAATAAAGAATGGAATAACAAAAGAAATCACCATGCATGCGATAAACCGCACAGACAGGTTATTCCAACAGAATAATAAATAATGGAACCAGGTCCGGCGTAAACGCACAGACAGGATATTCCGACAGAATAATAAATAATGGAACCAGGTCCGGTGTAAAACACACAGACAGGATATTCCAACAGAATAATAATAAAACGGAACCAGGTCCGGTGTAAAACACACAGACAGGATGTTCCAACAGAATAATAAACGGAACCAGGTCCGGTGTAAAACACACAGACAGGATGTTCCAACAGAATAATAGAAGAATGTCACCAAGTATAGGGTAGACCGCGTATACTGGTTATTCCAACAGAATAATAACAAATGGAATAACAGAAGTTCTCTTCATGAATATAAAAGAAATAATATTCCCTACCTTAAAAGAACTGGATATTGGAAAAGTGATGTAGCAGAATACTTTTAGTCTCTCTCTCTCTTATTCTCTCTATACTTTCTCTCTCTATAGCTTGAATGAATTCGTGAAAAATAATGAAGCCCTAGGCCTCTATTTATAGAAAAACTGAGGGTGGCTCTTGGTCTTAACGAAGGGTCAAATGACTCTTGGTCTTAACGAAGGGTCAAATGACTCTTGGTAATATTGAAGGGACAACTACTATTGACGAAAGTAATTACTATTGACCAAGGTAAATACTATTGACGAAGGTAATTACTATTGACCAAGGTAAATACTATTGACGAATGTAATTACTATTGACCAAGGTAAATACTATTGACGACGGTAATTACTATTGACGACGGTAATTACTATTGACGACGGTAATTACTATTGACGAAGAGACTCTTAGATGATGACATATGGCCCCCCATAAAATAACCAAACTTACCACAACGTCTCAATAATATAACATATTATACAGATGATACTATGACAATAATTTAAGAGATATGATGCAGCAATTACTGTAGCAATAATTGAGTATAGCTGAGTGACTTCTCACGTAAGCATCAATAATCAATACCGTGTGCTACTATGCAACCACGCGTATTACTGTACTTTTACTACCGAGTAGTTCAACAGTTTTAACGGTTTTAACGGTAACACCTCAGCCGTTATTTTTATAGAAAGATAATTCTGTCGTTTTCTCAATCCGACAATAATTCCGTTGTGGGGTCCACCAATGATTGTGCCGTCGTACGAATATTCCCCGACAAAAAGAATATTCTCCGACCAAACGAATATTTTATAACAACTTGCTTACTTTGCAAAATTTATAAATATTACCCACAACTATAACATTATATCAAATTAACTCCATAATATTCAAAAATGATATTTATAGAAAATTCATCTTTATTTATAAAAGTTGGGGTCTTACAACCTCCCCTTCTTATGAAATTTCGCCCTCGAAATTAGGGTACGTACCTGGTATGTCGAAGAGGTAAGGATACCTTGATTTCATTTCTGATTCTAACTCCCAAGTCATTTCCTCAACATCGTGGTTTCTCCACAAAACTTTGACTTGAGGTATAACCTTGGAGCGTAGAATATGTTCCTTCTTATCCAAGATTTGAACAGGAACTTCTTCATACGTCAAATCCTCCGCTATTTCGTCCGGTTCTAACTCAATAATGTGGTTCGGGTCTTCCACATATTTGCGTAACATGGATATGTGGAAAACGTTATGAACACGAGACATACTTGGCGGTAAAGCGAGTCTATAAGCCACAGTTCCTACTCGATCGAGGATTAAAAATGGACCGATGAATCGAGGATTTAGCTTTCCTCTCTTTCCAAATCTCGTAACTCCTTTCCATGGAGCAACACGTAAGAACACATGATCTCCTACATCAAATTCCACGTCCTTTCGATGAAGATCAGCATAACTCTTTTGTCGATCTTGTGAGGTTTTTATACGTTGTCGGATCGTTTGAATCTTTTCTGTAGTCATACGTACCAACTCCGGTCCCAACAACGTTGCTTCGCCCACCTCATCCCAGCATACTGGAGAACGACATTTTCTTCCATACAATGCTTCGAATGGAGCCATGCCAATACTTGCTTGATAACTGTTGTTGTAGGAAAACTCCACCAATGGTAAGAACTTGTCCCAACTTCCCTTGAAGTCAAAGACACAGAGTCTTAATAGATCTTCAAGAGTTTGAATAGTCCTCTCTGATTGTCCGTCCGTCTGAGGATGATATGCTGAACTAAATCGTAACTCCGTGCCCATAGCTTTTTGTAAACTAACCCAAAATCGTGAAGTGAATCTTGGGTCTCGATCAGAAACTATGGATACTGGCATACCATGCAGTCTTACAATCTCGTTTATGTACATACGAGCAAGACGTTCAAGTGTATAAGTTTCTCGTATCGGTAAGAAATGAGCAGACTTGGTCAATCTATCAACAATGACCCAAATCGCATCAATACCTTGAGAAACCCTAGGAAGACCGGTAACGAAATCCATGGTAATGTGCTCCCACTTCCATTCTGGAATTTCAAGTGGTTGCAATGGACCTTTTGGTACTTGATGCTCCGCTTTGACTCGTTGACAAGTTAGACACCTTGAGATAAACAACGCTATCTCTCTCTTCATATTGCTCCACCAAAATGTATGACGAAGATCATGATACATTTTGGTACTTCCAGGATGGATTGCAAACGGTGTGTTGTGCGCCTCCATCATGATTTCATACTTTAAATCAGGGTTGTTAGGAACACAAAGTCTGGAGTTGACTCGAAGTATTCCTTCTTCATCGATTCTTGCTTCCGGCATAGAACCTTCTTGCACTTTCTTCCTCATACGCATCAGCTCCAGGTCTGTAGCTTGAGCAGCTTTAACTTTATCGATTAAAGTCGGTTCTACTCGTATATTCGCCATCATCACATGGGTCCCTGGAGTCTTCAACTCTATCTCCATCCTTTGCAAGTCACACAAAATGGGCCTTTGCGTTGTTAATATTGCACTTGTACCCGCATATGATCTTCTACTCAATGCGTCAGCTACCACGTTCGCTTTTCCAGGATGGTATTGAATGGTATGATCATAATCTTTCAACAGTTCAAGCCAACGTCGTTGTCGCATGTTGAGTTCCTTTTGAGTGAAGAAATATTTGAGACTTTTATGATCCGTAAAGATCTCCACTTTCTCCCCATACAAGTAATGCCTCCAAATTTTAAGTGCAAAGACAACAGCTGCCAACTCTAGATCATGAGTAGGATAATTCCTCTCATATTCCTTGAGTTGTCTTGATGCATAGGCTATGACTTTTCCATGTTGCATGAGAACGCATCCCAACCCTTTGCTCGAAGCATCACTGTAGATGACAAATCCCTCCGAGCCAGATGGTATTGTTAGAACAGGTGCTGAAATGAGTCTCCTCTTGAGTTCTTGAAAACTCTGCTCACATTCTTCGCTCCAACCAAACTTTGTATCTTTCCGAGTCAGCTGAGTTAATGGAGTAGCGATTCGAGAAAATCCTTCCACGAATCTTCGATAATAACCAGCTAAACCAAGAAAGCTACGTACCTCGGTCACTGATTTAGGTTGCTCCCAGCTTTGAATAGCTTCAATCTTTGCCGGGTCAACGATATTCCACGACTTGATACTACGTGCCCAAGGAATGCTACCTCTTCCAGCCAGAACTCGCATTTCTTCAACTTGGCATAAAGTTTGTATTCACGAAGCTTTTGGAGTACCAGCCTCAAGTGTTGCTCATGATCTTCACGGCTTTTGGAATAAACAAGGATGTCATCGATAAAGACGACCACAAAGTGATCCAAATATTCCTTAAATACCCTGTTCATCATATCCATGAAGGCAGCAGGAGCATTAGTCAATCCAAAAGACATAACTAAGAATTCATAATGCCCGTACCGAGTTCTAAAAGCCGTCTTTGGAATATCCTCAGTTCTAACCTTCAGCTGATGATATCCAGAACGAAGATCGATCTTTGAAAAGAATTGTGCTCCTTGCAACTGGTCAAACAGGTCATCAATACGTGGCAATGGGTACCTATTTTTGATGGTGACATGATTCAACTCCCGATAATCAATACAAAGTCGCATACTCCCATCTTTCTTCTTCACGAACAGAACAGGAGCACCCCAAGGAGAAGTACTAGGACGAATAAAACCAATGTCTAACAATTCCTGCAGTTGGGTCTTTAACTCCTGAAGTTCAATAGGAGCCATTCGATATGGGGCTTTGGAAATGGGTTTTGTACCGGGTTCAAGGTCGATACAAAATTCAATTTCACGCTCTGGGGGTAGGCCAGGAAGTTCTTCGGGAAATACGTCAGGAAATTTATTAACAACAGAAATATCATTCAAAGCTGACGTATTTTTGTTTAGATCTGTGACATGAGCTAAGAAAGCTTGACATCCGTTTTTCAATAAACGAATAGCTTTATGGCTTGAGATGACAGCGATTGATTTTAATGGTTTGGTTGCTTGAATTCGCATAATAGGTCGATTAGGAATATGAAAGCTAACAACCTTACGAAAACAATCAATTTTTGCATGATGAGTAGTTAACCAATCAATCCCTAGAATCACGTCAAATGCAAGTATTTTTAATGAAATAAGATCGACAGGTAATGTGTGGGTACCAACTTGAACCAAACAAGACTTATAAACCGTGGATGTAATGAAGGTTTCTCCCAATGGAGTTTCAACTGCTAAGTCAAAGTCTAATTTCTCCGGAATCAAATTTAATCGATGAGCGCAAGTAGGAGAAATAAAAGAATGGGTTGAACCGGTATCAAATAAAGTATAGACTTCGTTAGAGTTTATGATAAGCTTACCCGTGATGACCTCATTCGGGTTCCTTGCTTCTGGGAGGTCACAACAAACGCTCTCCCTTGCACAACCGGTTTTGACTTTTCTGGGACGGCCTTTGGTGCCTCCATCCTAGCTGAATTTGTCTTCGGTAAACGACAAAATCGGGCTAAATGACCTTCTCTTCCACAATTATAACATGCTTTGGACGGCATCGCGCAGTTTGGACTGATGTGCCCCTCCCCTCCGCATTTGAAACATATGATAGGTGGTCGTTCTCCTTCCTTAACGACAGGTGCTGGTGCTGACGTCTTTCCATCATTGTTGAATCTCCTCTTCTTGAAATGTCCATTCTTATTGTTTTGGCCCTGATTACCACCGAAGTGGTTACCATTTCTGGCCTGTTGATTCCCTCCACGCTTGTTGTCACCGCTTCGATGACTGCTCTCACTGGTATTATCATTTTGCCGGCTGCTCTCTTTTGGTTGCGTTATCTCGTTATCGCGCTCCACCAACTGAGCCCTATTTACAACATCTGAATACAAACACAGTTTATGAGAAACAAGATGTTGACGTATCTCCGGCTTCAAACCTCTTAAAAACATCCGCGTCATTCTTTCTTCATTATCCACCAGGTGGGACGCAAACCGGGATAACTCCGCAAATTTTGCCTCGTACTGCGACACGGTCATATTATTCTGCTCCAATTTGATGAACTCCACCTCCTTCATGTGACGAATACTCTCGGGAAAGTATTTGTCGTTAAACAGATCTTGGAACTTCTCCCAAGACATCTTCAGTGCGGCAGGTTGAGTACGCTTTATCGATTCCCACCAGTAATCTGCCTCTCCTCGCAACATAAAGGCGGCAAAGGGAACCTTTTGCTCCTCGGAGCAACCCAAGACATCAAATATCTTGGTGATCTGCTTTATCCATGTTTCAGCTACAAGTGGTTTGGGTTCTCCCTTAAACTCCGGTGGTCCCAGCTCCTTAAACTGTTTAGCGGTGACCGCCTGAGAGTTTCCAGTATTTCCACCTACGTTGTGGACAGGAGCCGCTTTCACCTGTTGCATGAATTGCATAAAGCCTCTGAACATTTGATCATTCATCATTTGGTCAGTGTTGTTGTTTGCATGAGGATTGACACCTTCCTGATGCACATTATCCTGATTATTGATATGTGGTGAATCAACAGTCGTCTGTGCTCCATTGCTATTCTCAACATTCTCAGATGCCATTTTCAGATACTGCCACAAAATAAAAATTAATTGATATGTCATATATTATCCTTATATTATGACCGACCAATTAAATACCATGCAAATAAACTTAGGTATGTCATACTAGCGAAGGAATTCCCCGTCTCTCCCCTCCTAGTTCTATTCTCACATCTTAGCCAGGGATCATATCCCTAAGCTCTGATACCAACTGTGACGCCCCCAAAATTAGGTATACATCACCCATCTTGGGTCGTCAGATACATAGTACAGAATACAAATACAACTTAATAATACAACTGTCGTGTACAATACGACAAAACATAAACTGTGAGTTTGAATACAAATATTATCTTCTAGAGAGTATTCATACTCAAAAGGAGTCCTCATTACATTTATTAACACACCATTACATAGAATAGTGAGGACTACTAACTAATACTATCATTCGGACCATCACTCCGTACCCCGACTTGTCCCAGCTACGTTCTCATTTCCTGAAGAGAACAGTGAAAGAAAGGGTGAGCTCAACTAGCCCAGTAAGAAATATTATGACTAAGATAATGCAGAATAAATTATCATTAGCCTTCAACAATGTTAAACTGATAAAATATAATAGACATCAAGTTTAACTGCAGCGGAACAAGCAATCCATTAAAAGAGTCAAGTAGAAAATAAACTCTACTATCTTTTATGATTTAAAAGGTTTTTCAACACTGTGATCGCTGAGACTCAGCTTAATAAAATAATCCACATCATCGAATCACCCCTGCACTACGGCCAAGGATATTCGTGTATTCATTAATGGTCATGATCATGCCAACAACTGTCCATCAATGCACTACGGGCCAATGAGGACTTTTACCACATCATTTGTAACATTACGGTCATGATTATACCGAATAATCCCTGGTCATAATCATACCAAGTCCATCTATGCACTACATGCCACAGATGACTTTCAACATTTTATAAACATGAGGATGATGACAATGATATAAGAATTCAATAAAACAAGTTCAAGAATTAATTTATCCAGGAATTAACAACGTCCAAATTGTCAACATGATACTGCATTGTGGAGTAAAATTCAAGAATGCTTAGAAGAATATTTTCTTGAAAAGATACTGGATGAAACGCAACTATCAAGGATATTCCACAAATTTCATGGAGTATAGAAGTCAAAACTTAACCAACTGAGTATAATAAAGAATGGAATAACAAAAGAAATCACCATGCATGCGATAGACCGCACAGACAGGTTATTCCAACAGAATAATAAATAATGGAACCAGGTCCGGCGTAAACGCACAGACAGGATATTCCGACAGAATAATAAATAATGGAACCAGGTCCGGTGTAAAACACACAGACAGGATATTCCAACAGAATAATAATAAAACGGAACCAGGTCCGGTGTAAAACACACAGACAGGATGTTCCAACAGAATAATAAACGGAACCAGGTCCGGTGTAAAACACACAGACAGGATGTTCCAACAGAATAATAGAAGAATGTCACCAAGTATAGGGTAGACCGCGTATACTGGTTATTCCAACAGAATAATAACGAATGGAATAACAGAAGTTCTCTTCATGAATATAAAAGAAATAATATTCCCTACCTTAAAAGAACTGGATATTGGAAAAGTGATGTAGCAGAATACTTTTAGTCTCTCTCTCTCTTATTCTCTCTATACTTTCTCTCTCTATAGCTTGAATGAATTCGTGAAAAATAATGAAGCCCTAGGCCTCTATTTATAGAAAAACTGAGGGTGGCTCTTGGTCTTAACGAAGGGTCAAATGACTCTTGGTCTTAACGAAGGGTCAAATGACTCTTGGTAATATTGAAGGGACAACTACTATTGACGAAAGTAATTACTATTGACCAAGGTAAATACTATTGACGAAGGTAATTACTATTGACCAAGGTAAATACTATTGACGAAGGTAATTACTATTGACCAAGGTAAATACTATTGACGACGGTAATTACTATTGACGACGGTAATTACTATTGACGAAGAGACTCTTAGATGATGACATATGGCCCCCCATAAAATAACCAAACTTACCACAACGTCTCAATAATATAACATATTATACAGATGATACTATGACAATAATTTAAGAGATATGATGCAGCAATTACTGTAGCAATAATTGAGTATAGCTGAGTGACTTCTCACGTAAGCATCAATAATCAATACCGTGTGCTACTATGCAACCACGCGTATTACTGTACTTTTACTACCGAGTAGTTCAACAGTTTTAACGGTTTTAACGGTAACACCTCAGCCGTTATTTTTATAGAAAGATAATTCTGTCGTTTTCTCAATCCGACAATAATTCCGTTGTGGGGTCCACCAATGATTGTGCCGTCGTACGAATATTCCCCGACAAAAAGAATATTCTCCGACCAAACGAATATTTTATAACAACTTGCTTACTTTGCAAAATTTATAAATATTACCCACAACTATAACATTATATCAAATTAACTCCATAATATTCAAAAATGATATTTATAGAAAATTCATCTTTATTTATAAAAGTTGGGGTCTTACACTTAAAGAGACAGATCGGGACAGAGCAGAGGGTGACCAGGGTAGAAATGAAGGAGATAGAGGCCGCCGCGACGGCAAATCAAAGAAATACAATAATAATTGGAGGCAGGGTGGAGAACACTCGTCCGCTCCCGCTCAGAGGGTAAACAGGACGTATACGGCGCTCAACGCCGACAGGGCTGTTATCTTAGAGCAGATCAAGAATCAACCTATTTTCGAGCCACCTCGAGATAACTTTAAGCCGGGAAAGGGAATTCTCGCAAGTATTGTGACTATCATCAAGCCTCGGGTCACGATACGAACGACTGTGCTAGCCTGAAAGATTTTATCGAGAGAAAGGTGCAGGACGGGGCGTTAGTTCATTATGTGGCTGCCCGAACGAACCAGCAGCAGAATAGAGGACCTGTTCAGGCAGCCCAACCAATTCAGCCAGTGTTCCCTGCTCCCGAACCACCCGCAAGGCAAGTAATAGATGTCATCACTGGGGGCACCTCGGGTAAGCTTGTTGGGAGAAAGCGCCGAAGCTATCTAGATTCGGTCATGTCAGTGGCGGGTACTCTCCCGAGGACCGATAGACCCTTCCCGGGTACTGTAATTTCCTTTACCGATGATGATTACCCTTCGGAAACCATCGAACCACATGAGGGATCATTAGTCATAACAACACAAGTGGGTTCGGTGGACATGAAGCGCATGATGATCGACAACGGGTCTTCTGTGGATATCCTATATGCTCATGCTTATCAGAGGATGCATCTTGATGGGCAGAAGATGGAGATCAGACAGGAGGCCCCTTTATATGGCTTCAGCAACGATCCGATCAAAGTGGCTGGAACCATTGAACTGCCGGTTATCTTCGGAACGGCCCCCCCAACAGGTAGAAATCATTTGCAAATTTTACGTTGTGAAAGTAGATTCTTCTTATAATGCTATTTTGGGGAGACCCACTTTGATTGCTTTACAAGCTGTATCCTCTATCCCTCATTTCAAAATCAAATTTCCTACGGCTCATGGGGTTGGGGAGGTAAAAGGAGATCTGGACCTGGCCAGAAGGTGTTATAGAAATGCCGTGATCACTTCGGGAGTAGGGGTGTCCAAGCAAAAACAGACCATGGTAATAGAGATCGAACCCTTCACGGAAAGCAGCTCAGAACCGTTAGTCATGCCAGCCGAAGAAACAGAAGAGATAGAGCTCGTCCCGGGCAAAGCGGACAAGACAGTGAAGATAGGTTCGGGCCTGCCGGAACCTCTCAGGAAGAATGTGACGCCCCCAAAATTAGGTATACATCACCCATCTTGGGTCGTCAGATACATAGTACAGAATACAAATACAACTTACTAATACAACTGTCGTGTACAATACGACAAAACATAAACTGTGAGTTTGAATACAAATATTATCTTCTAGAGAGTATTCATACTCAAAAGGAGTCCTCATTACATTTATTAACACACCATTACATAGAATAGTGAGGACTACTAACTAATACTATCATTCGGACCATCACTCCGTTCCCCGACTTGCCCCAGCTACGTTCTCATTTCCTGAAGAGAACAGTGAAAGAAAGGGTGAGCTCAACTAGCCCAGTAAGAAATATTATGACTAAGATAATGCAGAATAAATTATCATTAGCCTTCAACAATGTTAAACTGATAAAATATAATAGACATCAAGTTTAACTGCAGCGGAACAAGCAATCCATTAAAAGAGTCAAGTAGAAAATAAACTCTACTATCTTTTATGATTTAAAAGATTTTCCAACACTGTGATCGCTGAGACTCAGCTTAATAAAATAATCCACATCATCGAATCACCCCTGCACTACGGCCAAGGATATTCGTATATTCATTAATGGTCATGATCATGCCAACAACTGTCCATCAATGCACTACGGGCCAATGAGGACTTTTACCACATCATTTGTAACATTACGGTCATGATTATACCGAATAATCCCTGGTCATAATCATACCAAGTCCATCTATGCACTACAGGCCACAGATGACTTTCAACATTTTATAAACATGAGGATGATGACAATGATATAAGAATTCAATAAAACAAGTTCAAGAATTAATTTATCCAAGAATTAACAACGTCCAAATTGTCAACATGATACTGCTTTGTGGAGTAAAATTCAAGAATGATTAGAAGAATATTTTCATGAAAAGATACTGGATGAAACGCAATTATCAAGGATATTCCACAAATTTCATGGAGTATAGAAGTCAAAACTTAACCAACTGAGTACAATAAAGAATGGAATAACAAAAGAAATCACCATGCATGCGATAGACCGCACAGACAGGTTATTCCAACAGAATAATAAATAATGGAACCAGGTCCGGCGTAAACGCACAGACAGGATATTCCGACAGAATAATAAATAATGGAACCAGGTCCGGTGTAAAACACACAGACAGGATATTCCAACAGAATAATAAATAATGGAACCAGGTCCGGTGTAAAACACACAGACAGGATGTTCCAACAGAATAATAAATAACGGAACCAGGTCCGGTGTAAAACACACAGACAGGATGTTCCAACAGAATAATAATAAAACGGAACCAGGTCCGGTGTAAAACACACAGACAGGATGTTCCAACAGAATAATAGAAGAATGTCACCAAGTATAGGGTAGACCGCGTATACAGGTTATTCCAACAGAATAATAAGAAATGGAATAACAACAGTTCTCTTCATGAATAAGAAAGAATAACACCCCTTACCGTTTTAAAGAAGAGCTGAAATAAGGAAGTAGTTAAGTAGCAGAATACTCTTCTTCTCTCTCTCTATAGTTTCTCTCTATAGTTTCTCTCTCTAGAGTTCAGTGAATTCGTAAGAAATAATGAAGGAATGAGCTGCTATTTATAGAAAAATAGAATGCATAGTAACTAATCCATGAACGGTCCAGATTGATTACTTTAATCTGACGGTCCATATTTAAAGAAAAATCTTTTAAATAAAATATAATATATTCTATTTATAGAATAACTTTAATAAAGTATTTTGTTTTATATAAAAAGATGTTTCTGTTTTATTACGTTAATAATACGAATAAAACAAAACGTCATTATCGCTAAATAATTCATATTATTAACTGACAATAATTGAATCAAACTGAGTGACTTCTCACATAAGCATTAATAATCAATACCGTGTGCTACTATGCAACCACACGTATTACTGTACTTTTACTACCGAGTAGTTCAACAGTAACAATGGTAAAACTTCCGCCGTTATTTTTAATAAAATATTTTTGTCGTTTTCTCAATCCGACAATAATTCCGTTGTGGGGTCCACCAATGATTGTGTCGTTGTACGAATATTCCCTGTTAAAACGAATATTCCCCGACCAATCGAATATTATATAACAACTTGCGTACTTTGCAAAATTTATAAATATTACCCACAACTATAACATTATATCAAATTAACTCCATAATATTCAAAAATGATATTTATAGAAAATTCATCTTTATTTATAAAAGTTGGGGTCTTACAACCTCCCCTTCTTATGAAATTTCGCCCTCGAAATTAGGGTACGTACCTGGTATGTCGAAGAGGTAAGGATACCTTGATTTCATTTCAGATTCTAACTCCCAAGTCATTTCCTCAACATCGTGGTTTCTCCACAAAACTTTGACTTGAGGTATAACCTTGGAGCGTAGAATATGTTCCTTCTTATCCAAGATTTGAACAGGAACTTCTTCATACGTCAAATCCTCCGCTATTTCGTCCGGTTCTAACTCAATAATGTGGTTCGGGTCTTCCACATATTTGCGTAACATGGATATGTGAAAAACGTTATGAACACGAGACATACTTGGCGGTAAAGCGAGTCTATAAGCCACAGTTCCTACTCGATCGAGGATTAAAAATGGACCGATGAATCGAGGATTGAGCTTTCCTCTCTTTCCAAATCTCGTAACTCCTTTCCATGGAGCAACACGTAAGAACACATGATCTCCTACATCAAATTCCACGTCCTTTCGATGAAGATCAGCATAACTCTTTTGTCGATCTTGTGAGGTTTTTATACGTTGTCGGATCGTTTGAATCTTTTCTGTAGTCATACGTACCAACTCCGGTCCCAACAACGTTGCTTCACCCACCTCATCCCAGCATACTGGAGAACGACATTTTCTTCCATACAATGCTTCGAATGGAGCCATGCCAATACTTGCTTGATAACTGTTGTTGTAGGAAAACTCCACCAATGGTAAGAACTTGTCCCAACTTCCCTTGAAGTCAAAGACACAGAGTCTTAATAGATCTTCAAGAGTTTGAATAGTCCTCTCTGATTGTCCGTCCGTCTGAGGATGATATGCTGAACTAAATCGTAACTCCGTGCCCATAGCTTTTTGTAAACTAACCCAAAATCGTGAAGTGAATCTTGGGTCTCGGTCAGAAACTATGGATACTGGCATACCATGCAGTCTTACAATCTCGTTTATGTACATACGAGCAAGACGTTCAAGTGTATAAGTTTCTCGTATCGGTAAGAAATGAGCAGACTTGGTCAATCTATCAACAATGACCCAAATCGCATCAATACCTTGAGAAACCCTAGGAAGACCGGTAACGAAATCCATGGTAATGTGCTCCCACTTCCATTCTGGAATTTCAAGTGGTTGCAATGGACCTTTTGGTACTTGATGCTCCGCTTTGACTCGTTGACAAGTTAGACACCTTGAGATAAACAACGCTATCTCTCTCTTCATATTGCTCCACCAAAATGTATGACGAAGATCATGATACATTTTGGTACTTCCAGGATGGATTGCAAACGGTGTGTTGTGCGCCTCCATCATGATTTCATACTTTAAATCAGGGTTGTTAGGAACACAAAGTCTGGAGTTGACTCGAAGTATTCCTTCTTCATCGATTCTTGCTTCCGGCATAGCACCTTCTTGCACTTTCTTCCTCATACGCATCAGCTCCAGGTCTGTAGCTTGAGCAGCTTTAACTTTATCGATTAAAGTCGGTTCTACTCGTATATTCGCCATCATCACATGGGTCCCTGGAGTCTTTAACTCTATCTCCATCCTTTGCAAATCACACAAAATGGGCCTTTGTGTTGACAATATCGCACTTGTACTTGCATATGATCTTCTACTCAATGCGTCAGCTACCACGTTCGCTTTTCCAGGATGGTATTGAATGGTATGATCATAATCTTTCAACAGTTCAAGCCAACGTCGTTGTCGCATGTTGAGTTCCTTTTGAGTGAAGAAATATTTGAGGCTTTTATGATCCGTAAAGATCTCCACCTTCTCCCCATACAAGTAATGCCTCCAAATTTTAAGTGCAAAGACAACAGCTGCCAACTCTAGATCATGAGTAGGATAATTCCTCTCATATTCCTTGAGTTGTCTTGATGCATAGGCTATGACTTTTCCATGTTGCATGAGAACGCATCCCAACCCTTTGCTCGAAGCATCACTGTAGATGACAAATCCCTCCGAGCCAGATGGTATTGTTAGAACAGGTGCTGAAATGAGTCTCCTCTTGAGTTCTTGAAAACTCTGCTCACATTCTTCGCTCCAACCGAACTTTGTATCTTTTCGAGTCAGCTGAGTTAATGGAGTAGCGATTCGAGAAAATCCTTCCACGAATCTCCGATAATAACCAGCTAAACCAAGAAAGCTACGTACTTCGGTCACTGATTTAGGTTGCTCCCAGCTTTGAATAGCTTCAATCTTTGCCGGGTCAACCGATATTCCACGACTTGATACTACGTGCCCAAGGAATGCTACCTCCTCCAGCCAGAACTCGCATTTCTTCAACTTGGCATAAAGTTTGTATTCACGAAGCTTTTGGAGTACCAGCCTCAAGTGTTGCTCATGATCTTCACGGCTTTTGGAATAAACAAGGATGTCATCGATAAAGACGACCACAAAGTGATCCAAATATTCCTTGAATACCCGGTTCATCATATCCATGAAGGCAGCAGGAGCATTAGTCAATCCAAAAGACATAACTAAGAATTCATAATGCCCATACCGAGTTCTAAAGGCAGTCTTTGGAATATCCTCAGTTCTAACCTTCAGCTGATGATATCCAGAACGAAGATCGATCTTTGAAAAGAATTGTGCTCCTTGCAACTGGTCAAACAGGTCATCAATACGTGGCAATGGGTACCTATTTTTGATGGTGACATGATTCAACTCCCGATAATCAATACAAAGTCGCATACTCCCATCTTTCTTCTTCACGAACAGAACAGGAGCACCCCAAGGAGAAGTACTAGGACGAATAAAACCAATGTCTAACAATTCCTGCAGTTGGGTCTTTAACTCCTGAAGTTCAATAGGAGCCATTCGATATGGGGCTTTGGAAATGGGTTTTGTACCGGGTTCAAGGTCGATACAAAATTCAATTTCACGCTCTGGGGGTAGGCCAGGAAGTTCTTCGGGAAATACGTCAGGAAATTTATTAACAACAGAAATATCATTCAAAGCTGACGTATTTTTGTTTAGATCTGTGACATGAGCTAAGAAAGCTTGACATCCGTTTTTCAATAAACGAATAGCTTTATGGCTTGAGATGACAGCGATTGATTTTAATGGTTTGGTTGCTTGAATTCGCATAATAGGTCGATTAGGAATATGAAAGCTAACAACCTTACGAAAACAATCAATTTTTGCATGATGAGTAGTTAACCAATCAATCCCTAGAATCACGTCAAATGCAAGTATTTTTAATGAAATCAGATCGACAGGTAATGTGTGGGTACCAACTTGAACCAAACAAGACTTATAAACCGTGGATGTAATGAAGGTTTCTCCCAATGGAGTTTCAACTGCTAAGTCAAAGTCTAATTTCTCCGGAATCAAATTTAATCGATGAGCGCAAGTAGGAGAAATAAAAGAATGGGTAGAACCGGTATCAAATAAAGTATAGACTTCGTTAGAGTTTATGATAAGCTTACCCGTGATGACCTCATTCGGGTTCCTTGCTCTCTGGGAGTTCACAACAAACGCTCTCCCTTGCACAACCGGTTTTGACTTTTCTGGGACGGCCTTTGGTGCCTCCATCCTAGCTGAATTTGTCTTCGGTAAACGACAAAATCGGGCTAAATGACCTTCTCTTCCACAATTATAACATGCTTTGGACGGCATCGCGCAGTTTGGACTGATGTGCCCCTCCCCTCCGCATTTGAAACATATGATAGGTGGTCGTTCTCCTTCCTTAACGACAGGTGCTGGTGCTGACGTCTTTCCATCATTGTTGAATCTCCTCTTCTTGAAATGCCCATTCTTATTGTTTTGGCCCTGATTACCACCGAAGTGGTTACCATTTCTGGCCTGTTGATTCCCTCCACGCTTGTTGTCACCGCTTCGATGACTGCTCTCACTGGTATTATCATTTTGCCGGCTGCTCTCTTTTGGTTGCGTTGTCTCGTTATCGCGCTCCACCAACTGAGCCCTATTTACAACATCTGAATACAAACACAGTTTATGAGAAACAAGATGTTGACGTATCTCCGGCTTCAAACCTCTTAAAAACATCCGCGTCATTCTTTCTTCATTATCCACCAGGTGGGACGCAAACCGGGATAACTCCGCAAAATTTGCCTCGTACTGCGACACGGTCATATTATTCTGCTCCAATTTGATGAACTCCACCTCCTTCATGTGACGAATACTCTCGGGAAAGTATTTGTCGTTAAACAGCTCTTGGAACTTCTCCCAAGACATCTTCAGTGCGGCAGGTTGAGTACGCTTTATCGATTCCCACCAGTAATCTGCCTCTCCTCGCAACATAAAGGCGGCAAAGGGAACCTTTTGCTCCTCGGAGCAACCCAAGACATCAAATATCTTGGTGATCTGCTTTATCCATGTTTCAGCTACAAGTGGTTTGGGTTCTCCCTTAAACTCCGGTGGTCCCAGCTCCTTAAACTGTTTAGCGGTGACCGCCAGAGAGTTTCCAGTATTTCCACCTACGTTGTGGACAGGAGCCGCTTTCACCTGTTGTTGCATGAATTGCATAAAGCCTCTGAACATTTGATCATTCATCATTTGGTCAGTGTTGTTGTTTGCATGAGGATTGTCACCTTCCTGATGCACATTATCCTGATTATTGATATGTGGTGAATCAACAGTCGCCTGTGCTCCATTGCTATTCTCAACATTCTCAGATGCCATTTTCAGATACTGCCACAAAATAAAAATTAATTGATATGTCATATTTATCCTTATATTATGACCGACCAATTAAATACCATGCAAATAAACTTAGGTAGGTCATACTAGCGAAGAATTCCCCGTCTCTCCCCTCCTAGTTCTATTCTCACATCTTAGCCAGGGATCATATCCCTAAGCTCTGATACCAACTGTGACGCCCCCAAAATTAGGTATACATCACCCATCTTGGGTCGTCAGATACATAGTACAGAATACAAATACAACTTACTAATACAACTGTCGTGTACAATACGACAAAACATAAACTGTGAGTTTGAATACAAATATTATCTTCTAGAGAGTATTCATACTCAAAAGGAGTCCTCATTACATTTATTAACACACCATTACATAGAATAGTGAGGACTACTAACTAATACTATCATTCGGACCATCACTCCGTTCCCCGACTTGCCCCAGCTACGTTCTCATTTCCTGAAGAGAACAGTGAAAGAAAGGGTGAGCTCAACTAGCCCAGTAAGAAATATTATGACTAAGATAATGCAGAATAAATTATCATTAGCCTTCAACAATGTTAAACTGATAAAATATAATAGACATCAAGTTTAACTGCAGCGGAACAAGCAATCCATTAAAAGAGTCAAGTAGAAAATAAACTCTACTATCTTTTATGATTTAAAAGATTTTCCAACACTGTGATCGCTGAGACTCAGCTTAATAAAATAATCCACATCATCGAATCACCCCTGCACTACGGCCAAGGATATTCGTATATTCATTAATGGTCATGATCATGCCAACAACTGTCCATCAATGCACTACGGGCCAATGAGGACTTTTACCACATCATTTGTAACATTACGGTCATGATTATACCGAATAATCCCTGGTCATAATCATACCAAGTCCATCTATGCACTACAGGCCACAGATGACTTTCAACATTTTATAAACATGAGGATGATGACAATGATATAAGAATTCAATAAAACAAGTTCAAGAATTAATTTATCCAAGAATTAACAACGTCCAAATTGTCAACATGATACTACTTTGTGGAGTAAAATTCAAGAATGATCAGGAGAATATTTTCATGAAAAGATACTGGATGAAACGCAATTATCAAGGATATTCCACAAATTTCATGGAGTATAGAAGTCAAAACTTAACCAACTGAGTACAATAAAGAATGGAATAACAAAAGAAATCACCATGCATGCGATAGACCGCACAGACAGGTTATTCCAACAGAATAATAAATAATGGAACCAGGTCCGGCGTAAACGCACAGACAGGATATTCCGACAGAATAATAAATAATGGAACCAGGTCCGGTGTAAAACACACAGACAGGATATTCCGACAGAATAATAAATAATGGAACCAGGTCCGGTGTAAAACACACAGACAGGATGTTCCAACAGAATAATAAATAATGGAACCAGGTCCGGTGTAAAACACACAGACAGGATGTTCCAACAGAATAATAACAAAACGGAACCAGGTCCGGTGTAAAACACACAGACAGGATGTTCCAACAGAATAATAGAAGAATGTCACCAAGTATAGGGTAGACCACGTATACAGGTTATTCCAACAGAATAATAAGAAATGGAATAACAACAGTTCTCTTCATGAATAAGAAAGAATAACACCCCTTACCGTTTTAAAGAAGAGCTGAAGTAAGGAAGTAGTTAAGTAGCAGAATACTCTTCTTCTCTCTCTCTATAGTTTCTCTCTATAGTTTCTCTCTCTAGAGTTCAGTGAATTCGTAAGAAATAATGAAGGAATGAGCTGCTATTTATAGAAAAATAGAATGCATAGTAACTAATCCATGAACGGTCCAGATTGATTACTTTAATCTGACGGTCCATATTTAAAGAAAAATCTTTTAAATAAAATATAATATATTCTATTTATAGAATAACTTTAATAAAGTATTTTGTTTTATATAAAAAGATGTTTCTGTTTTATTACGTTAATAATACGAATAAAACAAAACGTCATTATCGCTAAATAATTCATATTATTAACTGACAATAATGGAATCAAACTGAGTGACTTCTCACATAAGCATTAATAATCAATACCGTGTGCTACTATGCAACCACACGTATTACTGTACTTTTACTACCGAGTAGTTCAACAGTAACAATGGTAAAACTTCCGCCGTTATTTTTAATAAAATATTTTTGTCGTTTTCTCAATCCGACAATAATTCTGTTGTGGGGTCCACCAATGATTGTGTCGTTGTACGAATATTCCCTGTTAAAACGAATATTCCCCGACCAATCAAATATTATATAACAACTTGCGTACTTTGATAAATTTATAAATATTACCCACAACTATAACATTATATCAAATTAACTCCATAATATTCAAAAATGATATTTATAGAAAATTTATCTTTATTTATAAAAGTTGGGGTCTTACAAAGAACCTCATTGAACTCCTGTGGTGCTATGTTGACATCTTCACCTGGAGCCTCAGGATATGCCGGGAGTGAGTAGGGATATTGCTGAGCATCGGCTAGAAGTGGACCCGTCGAAGAAGCCAGTTCGGTAAAAGAGGAGGATCTTCGCGCCCGAGCGCCAGAGAATCATCGATGAAGAGATTGCGAAGCTGCTAGCTGCTGACTTCATCTTCGAGATCGACTATCCGCAATGGATGGCAAACGTGGTACTGGTCCAGAAGCAGAACGGGAAATGGCGGGTCTGAATTGACTACACAGACCTGAATAAAGCTTGTCTGAAGGATTTCTATCCATTACCCCACATTGACCAGCTCATCGATGCAACTTCGGGGTATGCCTTGTTAAGCTTCATGGATGCCTTCTCTGGCTATCATCAAATCTCCATGTGCAAAGAGGATATACCGAAGACGGCGTTCATTACGCATCGGTCGGTATATGCCTACAAGAAAATGACCTTCGGCCTCATCAACGCCGGGGCCACATACCAGAGGATGATGAACTATATTTTCAGGCGTCAGTTGGGCAAAAATATGGAAGTATATGTGGATGACATGATTGTTAAGAGCATATTGGTACACAAACATCTGGATGACCTGGAGGAATGCTTTCAGACAGTCCGTCACCATAATTTGAGACTGAATCCTACTAAGTGCACCTTCGGATTGGGGGCTGGCAAATTTATGGGTTACCTGGTCAGTCAGAGGAGAATTGAAGCCAATCCAGAGAAGATTAAAGCGATCTTGGACATGAAGACTCCTCAGTCGTTTAAAGACGTTCAGCGTCTGACTGGAAGGATTGCATCTTTGAGGAGGTTTATGTCCAAATCGGCAGAAAGGTGTTTGCCGTTTTTTGACACGTTGAAAGGGCCGAAGAATGCCAAGACGTTCCAATGGACTTCGGAATGCGAAGACGCATTCCAGAGCATCAAGTCCTACCTATCTTCGGCGCCTTTGTTGGTGAAGCCCGCTCCTGCTGAGCCCTTATAGTTGTACTTAGCTGCTAGTTCGTTGGCAGTAGGAGCAGTTTTGGTGCGAGAGGTTGGGGGTAAGCAGCTCCCGGTTTATTATGTAAGCCATGTCCTTCGGGATGCCGAAACAAGGTACCCAAATATTGAAAAGTTTGCTTTTGCTTTAATAACTGCTAGTAGGAAGCTTAGGCAGTACTTCCAGGGTAGGTTGGTAATAGTATACACAGATCAGCCTTTGAAGAAAATTATGGGCAAACCTGAGGTATCGGGGAGATTAGCTGCATGGACGATGGAGTTATCTCAGTTCTTCGTTGAATATCATCCCCGAACTGCCATCAAGGGGCAGGCCTTGGCTGATTTTATGGTTGAGTGTTCGTTTTCTGAAGCTGATAAAGCTGTAGCAGAAGCTGGAGGATCTAACATCATAGTTGTGACTCTTTAGCAGAAGCAGAGTTCATGGACGCTGTATGCAGATGGGTCTTCTACCGTAGACGTCAGCAGAGCAGGGATTATTCTGACTAGTCCGGAGGGATTCAAGGTGCAACAGGCCATCAGATTTCAGTTTAAAGCAACGAACAATGAGGCAGAGTACGAGGCAGTGTTGGCGGGTTTATGACTAGCTAAGAGTCTCGAAGTGCAAAGAATAGTTATCTTCAGCGACTCTCAGTTAGTCGTTAAACAAGTCTCCGGGGAATACGAAGCCCGAGGTCATCGAATGATCAAGTATTTGGCGGAATTGAAAGAACGACTTCAGTATTTCCAGTTTTACGAATTCCAGGGGGTCGAACGTGATGGTAATTCCATTGCCGATGCACTCTCCAAATTAGCCACTACGGATGTTAATGTGTTTGATGGATCAGTCTACTTGGAAATTCTGCAACATCCTAGTGTTCATCATGAATCGGTAATGTGTGTTGATCGAACCAACTGTTGGCTGACCCCATACCTGGAATATCTGGCAGATGGCGTTCTACCTTCGGATCAGATGCTAGCCAAGAAAATCAAGTACAAGAGTGCTAATTTTGTTTTGATAGATGGGGATATGTTCCGAAGGGCCTTCTCGTCTCCGTTGCTAAAGTGTTTGACTCCGTCCGAAGCAGAGTACGCCCTTCGGGAAGTTCATGAGGGCATATGCGGTGCTCACATGGCAGCTAAGTCACTGACATACAAAGTTCTTCGGCAGGGGTACTACTGGCCAACGATCTTCAAGGAAGCAACTGAATACGTCAAGAAATGCGAGAAGTGCCAGCTCAACAGTCCGATCCCACATCAGCCACCAGAAGAGCTATACTCGATTCTATCTCCTATACCCTTCGCTGTCTGGGGGGTTGACATACTGGGTCCGTTACCGAAGGCTAAAGGGCAGGTCAGTTTCGTCATCGTTGCTATTGATTATATGACCAAATAGGTCGAGGCGAAACCACTCCGGCTGATAACAGAGCAGGAGTGTCTGAAATTTATGAAAGAATCCGTAGTGTTTCGCTTTGGGATCCCTCAAGTGGTGATATCAGACAACGGACGCCAGTTTGTGGGATCAAAATTTGAAGGCTTTCTGAAAGAACTGGGAGTCCAGCACAGGAAGACTTCAGTGGCTCATCCACAGTCAAATGGGCAAGTCGAAGTGACCAACAGAACGCTGCTGAATGGGATCAAGCGCAGATTGGACGAAGCTAAAGGAAGATGGCCAGAAGAGCTGCTCAGCGTATTATGGGCCTATCGGACCACTCCGAGGACCACCACAGGGGATTCACCTTTTAGACTGGCCTACGGCACTGATGCCCTGGTCCCAGTTGAGATTGGATCTCCAAGTCTTCGAGTTAGTCAGTTCAGGGAGATCTACAATGACGAAGGACTAAAGGCCAACTTGGACCTGTTAGAAGAAGTCAGGGAAACAGCCTTGGTCAAACTTACAGCCTATCAGCGAAGAGTGGCTAAGCATTATAACAAAGGGGTAAAGCTTCACAGGTTCGAAGTAGGAGATTTCGTTCTCAGGGAAGCCGACGCATCTACGCCTCAGAATGTGGGGAAGCTGATGCCGAATTAGGAAGGGCCATATGAAGTCATAGAAGTACCGAAGCCGGGGACTTATCGGTTGAAGGCTCTGGACGGATTAGAAATCAAAAATACTTGGCATGCAGGCAGGCTTCGAAAATATTTTTAGTAGCTACATTGCCAGTACACCGGAAGTCTGTAAATGGTTTCAAGTCATCATCAATAAAAATTCCTTTCTTTTCAAGCAAATCTTGTCTTCATTGTTGTTAGTATCATCGGTGTAAGGAGGTTCGGGCGGACTCGCTGGCCATTCGATGGTAGCCTCATTGGCAGGTGATCCTTATGGCTTCGTCAGGCCCTTCGTGGTAGGCGAACGTCATTGGTGTAAGGAGGTTCGGGCGGACTCGCTGGCCATTTGATGGTAGCCTCATTGGCAGGTGATCCTTATGGCTTCGTCAGGCCCTTCGTGGTAGGCGAACGTCATTGGTGTAAGGAGGTTCGGGCGGACTCGCTGGCCATTCGGTACATTGGCTGGCCTTATTCGATGGTAGCCTCATTGGCAGGTGGTCCTTATGCCTTCGTCAGGCCCTTCGTGGTAGGCGAACGTCATTGGTGTAAGGAGGTTCGGGCGGACTCGCTGGCCATTCGATGGTAGCCTCATTGGCAGGTGGTCCTTAGGACCTTGTCAGGCCCTTCGGGGTAGGCAAGTGTCGTCATTCACACTTCGCCAGGCCCCTCACGGCATCTACCTCACACTTTGGTAACGAATAAGTATCCCTTTACTTTGTTATTATTGCCTAAATTTTTTTAAGTGTTGAGTTCGGAATGCCACGTTCTTTAACTTCATCTTATCTGTTATACGACTTGCCTAGTTGTTAATTAACAGTTTAAGTTAAGTTCGCGAAAGAGCTTGCACATTCTTTTAAGATTGGATCGATATTGAAGGATTGATAAACAGTAAATACACAGAAGTCATAAGGAACAATGTTGATATTTTATTTACATAATACTGTTTACAAATCAATAGAAGCTTTACAATAACCCTATAACCAAGGGAAAGGAGAATCATCCTCAGGAATCAGCTCCGTCTTCCGAAGAGTCTAGAACGGTCGGATCGACCTTGGTAGTAACAAGTTTCGCCTTGTCTTTGCTTCGGCACTCGTCGTATCCGTCTGAGAACATCTGGATGATCTCCTCGTTCAACTCAGCTGATTTCCGGTATTCTTGTTGTACTTCTTTCCGAAGATCTTCAGTCAAAGGAGGGCCCAAATCTCTCAGAGCCCGAAGTTCTCGAAGCTCCTCTTCGAGCTTTGCCCGCTCCTTCAGATGCCTCAAATCCCTAGCTTCAAGGTCGTGTACTTGGACAGCCAAGCTCTTATTGGTCTTCACCATCGTCTCATTCTTCCCAACAAGGACCTCGTTCCGGCGAACCAGATCTATGTTCGTAGTAATGGTCAATTGGTGGGTGGCCTCGGTTGTCTCCAGTTTCTCTTTTAAATTATTCACATCTTTCTGGAGACCTTCATTATTGAGGAGAGTGGCACCATGGGCCCTTCTCTCCCTTTCCAGAGCCGAAGCCAGAATGGCCTTCTCCCGCCTAGCCGCATCTTCTTCGGCCTCGGACTCTCTATATCGGGGAAGAAGTCTCCCGAAGACAGCATTTGCCTGCAGACGGGTAAAGAAAGTCGGTGAATTAGTAGAAGGAACAGACGAAACAAATGATTTCCAAATGTTTCAAATTGAATCAACTAACCTTAGCCTGATAGCTCATGCCTTCTTCGATTAAGTCCTTAATCGAGCTGTTTCCGAACCGATGGTCATCAGTCTCCCGGACAAAGGATTCGAATAGCTGGAAAGGGAAGTTGGCATTAAACTCCGGCCATATGGTGGGAGAGGATGCGGCTTCTCGCCTGAAGGCGGAAGGAGAAGATCTTGCCGAAGATGGCACTGATGGTTCAGGGGGCGGTGGTGGTTGATCCTCGGAAGGCTGCTTCCTTTTACGAGACAGAAGAGGAGACTCGTTCGGGTCTTCGAGCTCGTCTTCTGAAACGTGAATCTCCGTAGGAACAATGATAGGCGGATCGGCTACAGGAGGAGGAACCCGGAGCTCGTCGGCGGACAGAGGAGTCACCTTGGTCTTCCTCTTTTTAATCCGAAGAGTCTGCATTCGGTCGATCGCAGGCATGTCAATCAAGCTCGCTGCGGGAGTTGATTGAGATCCTTGAGGAGTTACCCAAACTTTCCGAACTACCCTTTTCTTCTGACGAGGTCGGCTAGGCTCCTCAGCAGGTTCTGATCCGCGGAAGACTTCTGCATCATGGGCTTCCGAAGTCGAAAATTCTTCTTGGGGAACTTCAGTGGAAGGTGACGAAGGCTTACCAGAGAGGTACATATCCAGGTCCTTCCGGTCGATCGAAGTCGGCTTGATGAGAGACAACTTGTGGTCATACAACCATGCTTGTTTGCTCAGGAGGCCGAAGCTCCGCTCCTTCAGGGGTATCTTCTCTATGATGCGCGTCATTTCTCTTATACGCTCCTCGGATATATCTCCGAAGTCTGCAGAGACGCGATCAGAAGTGGTCCAGTCAGGGACAGATGAGATTTCGGGCCCGTTGACGAAGAACCATTTATTATGCCATCCTCGGTTGCTCGAGGGAGTGTCCATTAGGGACCGCTTCTCGATTCTGGCATTGGGCTTAGGGGCTATCTTACTTAGCACCTTGAAGCCTTTTTCCCGAGATTTCCCCACTGAGAAGAGAGTGAAGAAGGAGTCCACAGCAGGAGGAACCCCTATCTCGTAACAGAAGGCTATGTAAACTAGTATGTGGATGTACGAGTTTGGCACTAATTGGGCGAACCCCACTCCAACGAACCCTAGGAGGGTGATCAGGAAGGCGTGAAGGGGAAATCTCACCCCCTTCTCCAGAAAAGTTGCCGGGACGGCGATCCAACCGTCAGGACGCTGGTACATCCTTTCGTGAGAGGCTGCTATCCGTACCCTGTGGGTGTCTGGTATTTGATAACGAGACCGAATGTTGCAGAGCTCAGCCTCAGTAACGGTGGAGGGGGTGTTGGCGTGAGGAAAATCTTCCTCATTCTTGAAAAACTCAGAGGGAGTGGGAAGCGATTCCAGAGGCGGGGCTTCCTTACTCGGGGCACCAATCTGGGGATTTGAGCTCGGAACCTCTTTGTCAGTGTTTGAATGGGGGGTCACGGTGGAGATGGGGGCGACACGAAGTGGAGAGTTTATACCTGGGTTCTGGGATGCCATTGTTGAGAATTTGCAGAGAAAATGAAGAAATTTGAGGAGGAAAAGACAATAGGCTCTTATGAATTCGAAATAGCAGGGAACCATCCAAGGAGAATGGGCAGCGGCTTTTATAGCGAGTGTTCTTTTCAAAATTTGCACGAGAGCCGAGGGCGGCGCATTAATTGGGGATAATGATGTGGGAGAGGAAGGGGTAACGTCCGATTTTGGCTTTGATGGGTTATCCAAGGTGGGCCGGCGCTTGTTGGACCCCTTTTCACTATGGAATCTCACTATTTACAGTCTTCCATTAAACGTCCTGTTCAATAAAAGACTGGGGGCAATGTTGGGCCATAATACTTTTCCTACTGGACCAGGCCGAATGGGCCTGTCTTTTGAACTATGTCACCTTTATCACATTGGGTCAAACAGCTCGGGCCTCGCTACTTGACTATAATATTGGGCTCAGTCATTGGATCGTCCAACTATGTGAGTTGCCATTTATCCTATCTTTGACCGGTAATTATCACAAAGGCATTTGTTGACTGTTATGTCTGCCACCTTTCTGCATGGCATTAATGAGGATGGGACTCCGATTGCCGGCGGGAGGTAA
Source organism: Panax notoginseng (assembly GCA_016801055.1). NCBI lineage: Eukaryota > Viridiplantae > Streptophyta > Magnoliopsida > Apiales > Araliaceae > Panax > Panax notoginseng. Next base: position 16,708,413 of record CM029014.1, read on the forward strand.
CAGTGGTAGCAGGTAGGAAAATAAGCTGCACACTTTCGGCTGAGATGACCGAGGATGGGAGGAGGTGTCAGGAGGTAGTGGGTGGCACAGTAAACCGGGTCTGGGGAACGTATGGGGCAAGGATAACAAAAGGAAAAGAGGTAACAAAACACTACACATAACTTTATCATTTTATATACACACTCAGACACTATTCATCATTTTCCTCCATTGTTAACCTTGTGATCGCCTGTATTGACTCTCACGCCGGAGCTATCCCCCGACGGTCCAGCCGTCAAGCTTTTGGTGTTGATCGTATTTACTGTGCATGATTAGGGCGTCTTACGTGATTGGGACGTCATCAAAGATCTTGGCGTTAACACCCTCTGTTGGCAAAATGAAAGCATCATTTCATTTTCAGCGGTTTATATAAACTGGCTGGCACATAATTAAGTTGCCATGCGCCAATTTTATTAGAGAAGAGATCAACTCCAACTATATATATTACACGCTGTATCTGTAAATTATGTGGGATAAAATTAAATTTTTATAAATTTAAAAGATTAAATAAGAAGTTAAAAAAGTTAAATTAAAATAAATAAAATAATAATATATTTAAAGTTGTAGAGGCATAAAAAAAGAAGACAAACGTGACACAATCTCATGAAAGCTTTAAAATATAGGAAGATGAGCTAGACACAATAGTATTTACCAAAATTTGCAAAAACTCCATATATATATATATATATATATATATATATATATATATATATATATATATATATATATATTGCATAAAATATTCATATTTACATGAAATAATATTAGGTAAATACAGGGGCGGGACCAGGATATATATACAGCAGGGGCAAATTTTAGTTTTAAAGAAATTGTAAATTAAATAAAACTTAAATACTGTAAATTCTCAAATTATAAAGTATTGAAATATTAAATATAATATCAATTGTTTTAAATACATCATTTCCAATATAGGTAACTAATCATTCAACTATTTATCTATTATTTGGTTACAAAATGTACTTTTATAACAACATTTATCGTTGAAAAAATTATTTCCCCGGTAATATGGTTGAAACCGACAAAAAAACGTGAGAATAAAAATCAGTCTTATTCTTACTAACCAACTTTTGAGAAAGTTCAATATATCCTTTCACGGTACAAAATTTAGAATCATTTTTCGTATTTACAATTTAATTTTTAAGTTCATCGTCAAGTTCCAAAAACCCCATTTATCTTAAAATTTTGAGAGTTAAAACATTACAAATTAAAGCAACCATTTTGGAGAAAAGTTTATTTGGATCAAAATGCCATATACATGAAAGTTGTAATTTTCTTGTTCCCTTTTAAAGTTTAATCCTTATGTAACTTGCCCTTTCAAATTTATTGAAATAATATTTTTTTCCTCTATACTGAAAAAAAAAAGTGAACAAGAAAAGGTTAAGCATATATAGTATATACTACCCTAGCTCTAAGTAGTTCCGCTAAATGGAACAATATTAGGTAATTCGACAAAATCAATCTAGTTTATTCAGGCAATTTTGCCTAATTTATTTAAATAAGAGATTAATGTGTTGTACTGTATAATACATAAAAAATTAAATTTAAAGTTTCGACATATATATATATATATATATATATATATATATATATATATATATATAAGTGATATTAAAAGTAAATTGTTAAATCCAAAATATTTTTTGTTATTTTTATATTAAAAGTGTCGTGTTGTAGATGTATAGCGACGGTGAAAACCGTCGTTATAGGATCTATAGCGACACTTTTATTATAAAAATAATATATTTTATTATAAATTTAACAATTTTCTATTATAATTATGACATATTATTAAGAAAATATTTATAGTATATAAAATTATTCTTATTTTAATAAAGTGTATTCGTGTATGACACTGTTCATGTGTATTAAACTTAAACCCGGTATAACTTGGAGAGCAGTAATTTTACTTGTCGTACGTGGTGACTATTGAGTGGAGCAAGTGGTAAGTTTTAAGAATGAACTGTACGTGTAACGTGAAGAACAAATTTGTCAGTGTCGTATTCATCAATGAGTGACGCGTTTCACTGTGGTTTTATCCAACTTTAGTTACGTGGCTTTCCTCCTCATCCTTGTCACCTATCCACGTGTTAACCACTTCCACACCACTCACTCTCTATAAATTCTCCTGCCTCCATTGTTCTGCATGCTAATAAATCATCAATCAGACAAATTAAGTTATTCAAATATTAAGGCATTAACCACACTTGATTGTTGTTGATTGATTGATTTTGAGTAGGGAGGTAAAACGATGTCGTCAAAGCAGGAGAGAAGTCAGCTTGATCAAAGGGCAAGGCAAGGGGAGACTGTTGTTCCAGGTGGCACCGGAGGCAAAAGCCTTGAAGCCCAAGAACACCTTGCTGAAGGTTTTATATATATATATATATATATATATATATGGACCATACATATATAATTCTCTCTTCTTTCTTTTATACTCCTCGATCTCTCACAAAAATAGTCTAATTTATCAACAAAAAAATTTAATTTTTAGTCTTTTCTTTAATTTTATTGAGTCTTTTTGATAGTTATATAAAATGATACATTTTTTTAAAGTGTTGCGTATATATTTATATTGTCAGGATGATATTACAACTTAATTTAATATTTTTTAAAAGTAAATATGAATTAAATAGAAATATAATCTTGGAAATTTTATAGTTTTTTTGTGAAATGGAATGATTTTTTTTCTTCTCATTTTAATTATTTTTATATATGATTATACATGCATATATATATATATATATGATGTTTTTGTTTTTGAAAGTAATGAATTATTGTGAATTTATGTATGTTCTAGGGAGGAGCCGGGGAGGGCAGACAAGGAGGGAGCAGCTGGGAACAGAAGGGTATCAGGAGATGGGACGCAAGGGTGGACTGAGCAGTACCACTGAGGAGTCCGGCGGTGAGCGTACGGAGAAAGAAGGAATCCCAATTGATGAGTCCAAGTTTAGGGCTAAGAGCTAAGCTAGCTAGCTAGCTTGTTTTTTCCTTAATTTGCAGCATGCATGCATGCATGGTATGAGAGTCTAGCTATATATATATGGTCTGGTTTTTTGTTTCCCCGTACGTAGTTTGAGTTTGTAGCATGCATGTGTTCCGAGTCGAATGTTTGTTAAGGTAGGGTTAATTAAGGAGTTTAGTTCTCTACTAAGAGGAGTGTGTATGTCTTAACTGGGGTCTGTACGTACGTAAGTGCCTCTGTATGTATAGTAGTGTTCTTTAATTTAATGAAGCTTGTGTTAATTTGTGTCAATCCTTTAACTTCTTCACGAAGTACTGTTAAGTGTACATTTAGTGTCACATTTAAAGTTCTTTTATGGGAATTTTGAAACAAAACTCTTAAAATTTTTGGTTTGGTTTGTAATGTTCCTTATGAAGTGTTAAGTGTACATTTAGTGTCACAGGCCAAAGAAGGCAGCAACCGCTGTGGATGTAACCTCATATATATATATATATATATATATATATATATATATATATATATATATACAGAACCGATCAGGTGAGGGCTCCCTTATTTTGTTAAAATGCGGACCTTTTTTTTAAAAAAAAAATAACTAAAAAAAATATTTAATATTTTATAGAACTGATATTTTTCTATAATATAATGTTTTGGGCCTGATTTGAATACCTATACCAAAAAATGGTGGTACAGTCTGCACAGATTGTACAAACCTGTTTTGTTATACGTATCCAAATCACATCCAAAACACTGTATTATGAAAAAATTTCAGTTCCATAAAATATTAAACTTTTTTTTAGTTGTTTTAAAAAAAAAAGCAAAAAAAATCTAAAAAAAAAATCTGCATTTTAACAAAGGGAGCCCTTACAGGAACCGGACCCTATATGTACGTGTATATATATATATATATATATATATATATATTATCACAAAATCTATAGTCGTGCATCCTAGGGTTGTTTCAGTCAGTCATGGTATGTACGTATAAGTTGGGATTAATTGTGTTCATCCTTGTATTAGTTAGAAGTCTTATTTTCTTAAAAAGCAATTCATGTATAATTAAATTAAAACTAATTATGTTATGATCATAATATATGATCAGAACCATATCAGTAACATGAGCACAAGAGAACAACACAAAAGGTACATAATTGATGCTCTAGTTTAAAACATAGAATATAATATTGTCCTAGTATTCTGATAGTAGAATATAAAGATCTTCCCTTGCATGACCTCACTTATTATTTCACGTAACAGAAATTTAGGACAATAAATAAATCAATGGGAGAAAAAACCTCGAACCTATCTACTAATTATAATATCAATTGTTTTCATTGAGCAACCCTTCAACAAAAGGTGTTGGGCCCTAATATTTTAGTCATATTGGACCGAGCTATAGCCTTTGGACTGGGGTAGTGGGCCGGGTCATTGGGCCGGATCATTGGATAGTGGGTTTATTTTGGGTTTTGACCGATGATGATTGCAAAGATGAACATTGACTATTATCTCTACAATTCATTAATGAGGATGGGACTGAGTCGGTCGGCGGTGGGAAAAAAGAAGCAGGGGAGCTGTTGGTAGTGGGATGGTGTCAGAAAAGATGTCAGTTGAGAAACGTTGGAGTATATCAGGGCATAACAGAATAAAAAAGAGGTAAATGATGTTTTCATTATCAAAACACTAGAACTAAATACTCTCCATTATTTTTCTTGTATCTGTCTATACTGACACTTACGTCTGAGCTATCTCCTGACGGTTCAAACCGTCAAGCTTCTGATATTGACATGTTTACTGTGCAGGATTGGACGCGCTTTTACGTGATTGAGGCGAACGGAAGATGGTAGATATGTGAAAATATCAATTTCCTTTTAATAAATGTATGTTATTTAAGATAGATATGTTATTTAAGAGGTATGTTTTACTTTAGGGATCAAAGGTAAAAACGTGAATATCTATTTAAATATAATTTATTTCACTGTATTAATTGTATCAAATGATACTTGTAGGATTCAAACCCTCCCCACATTTGTAAACTAAATAACGAGTATTACCACTACACCAAAGCCCAGATCATGATTATAATTTTAAAGCAAAATATAGAAGGAAACATATGTGAGTTGACTTACTAAACAAAAGTACTTCCACATATAATTTGGTGATTACAATGATAATCACAAATACTCTATAATAATGGTAAAATTAGTCATCACTGAAAGCCATCATATATTTTATTGTTTTGTGATGGCTTGAAAATTCTATCACAAAATACTTTTTTTTTGTAATTACAAATAAAAGTCGCCACAAAAATCTATCTTTTTTAATGATTGTCATGGCCGTCATAAAATATTATTTTCATTATTTCTTATATTAAAATATCAGTGATAGCTTAAATGCAACCACGAAAAGTGTATATCTATAAGTGATGACTTAGTGCGTGACAAAAAGAAATTTTATTTTGCGTGAAAAATTTGGTCTGATTGACATGACAATCACAATTATAATACATTGATGGAAAGATTAATAATCACTAAGAGCCATCATATATACAATTATTTTGTGACTGCTTAAAAAGTCCATCACAAATTACTATCTTTTGTGATTGTTTTTAAAAAATTGTCACAAAATTCCATCACGTATTCTTGTTTTTCTAGTAGTGTATATATATAGGGGACCGATCCATAGCTAACGATGTCAACTTAAGGTTATCCTTACAACATATCGCGACCATTTATTCGAAGATTAAACGGTTAATGTGACGCCCCCAAAATAGGTATACATCACCTATTCTGAGTCGCCAAATACATGGTACAAAAATAACTACAACATCATTACTATAATTATCGTGCAAAATACGACAACACATAAACTATGAGTTTAAATACAAATATTATCTTCTAGACAATATCCACACTCAAATAAGTTCTCACTACAATTATTAAAATACTATTTTATAAAATAGTGAGGACTGCTAACACTACTGACTGAAAACATCACTCCACACACCGATTAGTTCCTGCTATATTCTCACTTCCTGAGAAAAATGGAACTAAAAGGAAAAGGGTGAGCTCAACTAGCCCAGTAAAGAATATTATGACTAAGATAATATACAATAAATTATCATTAGTCTTCAACAGAGAAAAAATCTGATAAAATATAATAGACAACAAGTTTTAGATCAACAACTGCAGCGGAAACAACAATCCATTAGAAGAGTCAAGCAGAGAATGAATTCAACTATCTTCTAAGATTTAAAAGTTCATCATCAATATTTTATCCCTGTAATATCAATCAATATACATCTTGAATCAAATATTCATCTTTGCACTACAGGCCAAAGATATTCATTTGTATCACCAGTTGGTCATGTTCATCTAAACACATGTTCATCTTTGCACTACGGGCCAAAGATATTCATCAGTTAATCATTCATCTTTGCACTATAGGCCAAAGATATTCAGTAATATCATCATTCAGGACTGAGGATGATGAAAAATATCTTAAAGAAAACGAATCAGTGAGATAAAAGATCAAAGATTAGAGATTCGTACTTTAATTTATTCAAGTTCAAAAATACCTTATAATAATCAATTGTGGAGAAAAATTCAAGAATGAAGAGCAAAATATGGATACAATGAAAGATAGTAACCACAATAGACAACTTGGACAAAGAAGAAAAATTTTTATTTTTCTGTGAATAGTGCCGTATTCGTGAATAGTGTCGTATTCGTGAATAGTGTCGTATACGTGAATAATAACCCCGACACAAAAAGATAGAAATTTCACAATAAAATTCATATCAATATTTCGGCATAATGATATTGAAGGAAATAATATCATTTACGAAGAAAATAACATCTCTTACCTCAAAAGAACAGTAATTTTGGCTGAAATATCAGGTATAAGGCTGAAGAAAACTTGTACTGAATAGCAACTCTCAAAATATCTAAATACTCACAAAAATACGCTCGATAATGTAGAGAGAGAAAGAGAGAAAATTTGTTTCTGGTGTGATTTTCAATTCTAACTAAGTACCCTATTTATAGAAAAATACTGGAACGCCAAAGCAGACTAACCTGCTACCTAATGACTTTACCTACTACTATTCACACCCACCACTTTTGAAATAAAATTTTAACACATTTCTCACCAACCAAAAGTGGGGTCTACCCATTCTAGAAATTTCCAAAATATTTTAAAATTTAAACAATAATTAGCAACTTCAATAATTCATAATAAATAGTCCCTTTATCAGAAAAATTCGAATCTTATGCCTATTCCATAGAAAATTTAATTATCTACAACTTTGTAAAAGAAAGTTTTTCTAAATTCTAAACAGAAAATGCCCGAAATCTACATACGGACGATTTTTAATACTTCCATTGTAACAAAATATTGATAAAACACCTCAGCATTAATTCATTCATTTATATCCACATAAAATAAATAAATTAATAATTAATTATTTATAAATAATATTACAGAATCACAATACCGACAACCAGGTCGTTCCCAGGAAAGAGGGGGCTTTCCGATAAGGATTTCTCCTTACTGGCGCGCAATTAGGTGACCAAACCTCTCCCTACACAGAACTTTCTTAGAAATTATCAATAATGCTATCTAATAATATTATTCAAATAATATGAATTATTGATCTGACAATGGAAAATACTGTGCAGTGACAATTATTGAAACAACAATAATATAAAATATCAACGTAGCAATTATTGAATCAATAAAATAACATATTGAACAGTAATTACTGTAACAATTATTGAGTAGTGCCTTCTTACATAAGGATCAATAATTCAACAATACTGTGCAATACCGTGTGCTACTGTGCAACCACGCGTATTACTGTACTTTAACCACCGGGGTATTCCAACAGTGTTAAAGGTAACAACTACGCCGTTATTTGTAAAAACTTAAACTTATTGTTTTCTTCATCCTACCATTTTCCGTTATGGGGCTCACAAATGGCTGCGCCATCGTACGAATATTTCCCGACAGCAAGAATATTCCACGATCAAACGAATATTCCCCGACAACAATGAATATTTTATAACCACTTGCTTATTTTGCAAAATTTGTACATTTCACCTATAACCATAATATTATATCAAATTAACACCTTATTATTCAAAATAATAATTAGAGAAAAATCGATTTTATTTATAAAAAAGTTGGGGTCTTACAACCTCCCCTCCTTATGAAATTTCGTCCTCGAAATTGACGTACGTACCTGGTATTTCGAAAAGGTGAGGATACCTCGTTTTCATTTTTGATTCTAACTCCCAGGTCATTTCTTCAATAGCATGGTTCCTCCACAAAACCTTAACTTGTGGTATAACCTTAGTGCGTAGGACATGCTCTTTCCTATCCAAGATCTTAACAGGTACCTCCTCGTACGTTAAATCTTCGGCTATCTCGTCTAGTTCTTACTCAATAATGTGGTTCGGATCTTTCACATATTTACGAAGCACAGAAATGTGAAAAACATTATGAACACGAGATGTAAGACCCCAACTTATTAATGAATAAAATCAAATTTTCTCTAAATATTATTGTGAATAATAAGGTGTTAATTTGATATAATACTTTGGTTATGGGTGAAATATGCAAATTTTGCAAAATAAGCAAGTGGTTATAAAATATTCATTTTGTCGGGGAATATTCGTTTGGTCGTGGAATATTCTTGCTGTCGAGGAATATTCGTACGACGACATAGCCTTGTGTGGGCCCCATAACGGAAAGCGATTGGATGAAAAAATAACAAGTATAAGTTGTTTATAAATAACGGCGTAATTGTTACCGTTAATACTGTTGGAATACCCGGTGGTTAAAATACAGTAGCACACGGTATTGCACCAATTATTGATTCTTACGTAAGAAGGCACTACTCAATAATTGTTACAGTAGTTATTGTTCAATATTTTATTTTATTGATTCAATAATTGATGCGTTGATATTTTATATTATTGTTGTTTCAATAATTATTGTTACACAGTATTTTTCATTATCAAATCAATAATTCATATTATTTGAATAATATTATTAGATAACATTATTGGCAATGTCTAGAAAGTTCTGTCTAAGGAGAGGTTTGGTCATCTAATTGCGCGCCAGTAAGGAGAAATCCTTATTGGAAAGCCCCCTTTTTCCTGCGAACGGCCTGGTTGTCATAAATGTGATTATATAATATTATTTGTGAATAATTAATTATTGATTCATATGATAAGGAAATATTTATTTTATGTGGATATAAATGTTGGATATATTAATTGTGGTTAAAAATGAAGGAGTTAATGTTGAGGTGTTTTATCAGTATTTTTATCGGAATAGAGGTATTAAAAATTAAATCAGGGTTTTTGAGAAATATTGCGGGGGTTATAATTTTTAATTCGACCGTTGGATCGTGGTAATTTTTGGATATGTTATTCATATATAAGTTGAGTATAAGTCCACAAATTTTGAACCGTTAAAAATGAACGTATGATTTGTTATGAATTTTACGAGATGACTGGTTCAGAAATTGTAGAAGTTGCAGAATTTGTCATTTTGGTGGAAAATTCTAGAATTGGTGGGCCCCACTCTTGGTTGGTGAAGAAATGTGCTGAGATTTTTATTCAAATGTTGTAGGCTTGAATAGTAGCAGGTAAAGACATCAGGTTGCAGGTTAAGTCTGCTTCGGCGTGTTAACATTTTTCTATAAATAGAGGGCTAAGTTAGAATTGAAAATCACACCAGAAACAAGTTTTCTATCTTTCTCTCTCTAGATTATTGAGTGTATTTTGTGAGTATTTAGATACTTTGAGAGTTTCTATTCATCAGAGCAAGTTTCTTTCAGCCTTATACCGGTATTCCGACCAGAAGTACGGATATTTTGAGGTAAGGGATATTATTTTCTTCTTAAATGATATTATTTTCTTCAATATCATTATGCTGAAATATTGTTATGAACTTTTTATCAAATTTGGAACTTTTTGTGTCGGGGTTACTATTCACGTATACGGCACTATTCACGTATACGACACTATTCACCGAAAAATAAAAAAAATATTTGTCCAAGATGTCTATTATGGTTACTATCTTTGATTATATCCATGTTTTGATCTTTATTTTTGATTTCTGCTTTACAATTGATTATTATGAAGTATTATTGATCTTGGATAAACTGTTATACGAATCCCTACTATTTGCCCTTCTGTCTCACTGGATTCGCTTTCTTTAAAATATTTTTCATCATCCTCAGTCCTAAATGATGATATTACTGAATATCTTTGGCATGTAGTGCAAAGATATATGATTACCTGATGAATATCTTTGGCCTGTAGTGCAAAGATGAACAGGTGTTGAAATGAACATGACAGACTGGTGCTACAAATGAATATCTTTGGCATGTAGTGCACAGATGAATATTTGATTCAAGATGTATATTGATTGATGTTACAGGGATAAAATATTGATGATAGACTTTTAAATCTTAGAAGATAGTAGAATTCTTTCTCAACTTGACTCTTCTAATGGTTTGCTGTTTCCGCTGCAGTTGTTGATCTAAAACTTGTTGTCGATTATATTCTATCAGATTTTTCCTTGTTGAATACTAATGATAATTTGTTGTATATTATCTTAGTCATAATATGCTTTACTGGGCTAGTTGAGCTCTCCCTTTTTCTTTTTGTTCCATTTTTCTTCTCAGGAGGTGAGAACATAGCAGGATCTAGTCGGGGTATGGAGTGATGGTTCTAAAAAGATGTTTTAGCTGTCCTCACTATTTCTGTAAAATAGTGTTTGAATAATTGTAATGAGGACTTACTTGAGTGTGGATATTGTCTAGAAGACAATATTTGTATTTAAACTCACAGTATGTGTTGTCGTATTTTGCACGACAATTGTGTTATTGAAGTTGTAGTTATTTTTTGTACCATGTATTTGGCGACTCAGAATAGGTTGGATGGAATGGACCTATTTTGGGGTTGTCACACGAGACATGCTTAGAGGTAATGTGAGTCTATAGGCCACATTTCCCATTCGGTCAAGAATCTCAAATGGACCAACAAATCTTGGATTGAGCTTTCCTCTCTTCCCAAATCTTGTAACTCACTTCCATGGTGCAATACGTAACAATACATGATCCCCAATATTAAATTTCATGTCTTTTCGATGAAGATCCGCATAACTCTTTTGTCGATCCTGTGCCGCTTGCATACGTTGTCGGATCATTTGGATTTTCTCTGTAGTTATGCGTACCAATTCTGATCCCAACAACATTGCTTCACCCACCTCATCCCAGCATACTGGAGAACTACATTTTCTTCCATACAACGCCTCAAATGGAGTCATGCCTATACTTACTTGATAACTGTTGTTGTAGGAGAATTCCACCAATGGTAGGTATTTATTCTAATTCCCTTTGAAATCTAGGACACAAAGTCTTAATAGATCTTCAAGAGTTTGAATAGTCCCTTCTGATTGTCCGTCTGTTTTAGGATGGTATGCTGAACTGAATCGTAAATCCGTGCCCATAGCTTTCTGCAAGCTAACTTAAAATCGTGAAGTGAATCTTGGGTCACGATCCAAAACTATGGATACTGGCATGCCATGCAATCTCATTCACGTACATACGAGCAAGACGTTCAAAGGAATAAGTCTCCCGTATAGGCAAGAAATGGGCAGACTTTGTTAATCTATCAATAATAACCCAAATCGCATCTATGCCTTGAGAAACCTTGGGAAGACCCGTAATGAAATCCATGGTAATGTGTTCCCACTTCCATTTCGAGATCTCAAGTGGTTGTAATAGACCCTTTGGCACTTGATGCTCTGCCTTTACACGTTGACAAGTTAAACACCTCGAGATAAACTCCACGATCTCTCTCTTCATATTGCTCTACCAAAATGTATGTCGAAGATCATGATACATTTTGGTACTCCCAGGATGGATTGCAAACGGTGTGTTGTGTGCCTCCATCATGATTCTATGCTTTAAGTCAGAATCGTTAGGAACACAAAGTCTGGAGTTAACTCGAAGTATTTCTTCTTTATCAATTCTTGCTTCTGGAATAGCACCTTCTTGCACTTTCTTCTTCATACGCATCAGCTTCATGTCCATAGCTTGAGCAGCTTTAACTTTATCGATTAAAGTCAGTTCTACTCGTATATTTGATATCATCACGTGGGTACTTGGAGCCTTTAACTCTATCTCCATCCTTTGCAAGTCAAAGAAAATGGGCCTTTGCGTTGACAATATCATACTCGTACCCGCATATGATCTTCTACTCAATGCGTCAGCTACCACGTTTGTTTTTCCAGGATGGTATTGGATGGTATGATATTCTTTCAACAGCTCGAACCAACGTCGTTGCCGCATGTTGAGTTCCTTTTGGGTGAAAAAATATTTGAGGCTTTTATGATCTGTATAGATCTCCACTTTCTCCCCATACAGGTAGTGTCTCCAGATCTTCAATGCGAAAATGACTGCTGCCAACTCCAAATCATGAGTAGGATAATTCCTCTCATATTCTTTGAGTTGTCACGAGGCATAGGCTATAACTTTCCCATGTTGTATGAGAACACATCCTAACCCTTTGCCTGAAGCATCGCTGTAGATAATAAATCCATCCGAACCAGATGGTATTGTCAGAACAGATGCCGAAATGAGTCTCCTCTTGAGCTCTTGGAAACTCTTCTCGCATTCCTCGCTCCATACGAATTTTGTATCTTTTCGAGTCAGCTAAGTTAACGGAGTAGCTATTCTAAAAAATCCTTCCACGAATCTCCGATAATAACCAGCTAAGCCTAGAAAGCTACGTACTTCGGTCACTGACTTCGGTTGCTCCCAACTTTGTATTGCTTCAATCTTCGTCGGGTCAACAGTTACTCCATGTTTTGACACCACGTACCCTAGGAATGCTACTTCCTCAAGTCAGAACTTGCATTTCTTCAGCTTGGCATATAGCTTATTGTCACGAAGCCTTTGCAGTACCAGCTTTAAATGGTGCTCATGATCTTCACGGCGTTTAGAATAGATGAGGATGTCATCAATAAAGACAACAACGAACTGATCCAAATATTCCTTGAACACACGGTTCATCATATCCATGAAAACAACAGAAGCATTAGTCAATCCAAAAGACATGACTAAGAATTCATAATGCCCGTACTGAGTTCTGAAGGCAGTCTTCGGAATATCCTCAGTTTTAATCTTCAGCTGATGATATCTAGAACGAAGATTGATCTTTAAAAAGAATTATGCTCCTTGTAACTGGTCGAACATGTCATCAATTCGAGGTAGCGGATACCTATTCTTGATGGTGACATGGTTTAATTCCCGGTAGTCAATACAAAGTCGCATACTCCTGTCTTTCTTCTTTACGAATAAAACAGGAGCACCCCAAGGAGATGTACTAGGACGAATGAAATCGATGTCTAATAACTCCTGTAGTTGGACCTTTAACTCCTGAAATTCAATAGGAGCCATTCGATATGGGGTTTTAGAAATGGACTTTGTACCAGGTTCAAGGTCAATAAAGAATTCAACTTCACGTTCTGGGGGTAGACCGGGAAGTTCTTCAGGAAATACGTCAGGAAATTCACTAACAATAGAAATATTATTCAAATCTGACGTGTTTTTGTTCAAGTCCGTGACATGGGCTAAGAAAGATTGACATCCGTTTTTTAATAAATGAATAGCTTTATGACTTGATATGATAGTGATTGACTTTAGTGGTTTGGTTGTTTGAATTCGCATAACAGGTTGGTTAGGAATATGAAAACTAATAACATTACAAAAATAATCAATTTTGGCATGATGAATAGTTAACTAATCAATCACTAAAATTACATCAAATGCAAGTATTTTCAAAGAAATAAGATTGACAGGTAATGTGATGGTACCAACTTGGATCAAGTAAGATTTATAAACAGTAGATGCAATGAAGGTTTCTCATAACAGAGTCTTAACAGATAAGTCAAAGTCTAGTTTCTCCAGAGTCAAGTTCAAACATTGAGCACAAGTAGGAGAGATAAAAGAATGGGTAGAACCGGTATCTAATAAGGTATAAACTTCGCAAGAATTTATGATTAGCTTACCCGTGATCACCTCGTTCGGGTTCCTCACATTTTGGCCAGTCACGACAAACGCTTTTCTAGGAATCGCTGACTTTGACTTGTCCGAAACAGCCTTCGGAGTCACCATTCCCGTTGTGGGCAGTTTGGGCTGATATGTCCCTCTTTTCCGGATTTGTAACAAATGACTGGTGATCGTTCTCCTCCCCTAGAAATAGTTGATACTGGTGCTGACGTCTTCACGTTATCATTGTTGTACCTTGTCCTTTTGAAATCTCCCCCGACTCGCTTTTTCTACTATCATAGCCACGATTACCACCAGAGTGGTTACCGCTTTTGTCCGAATATTTTTCTCCCGCTGGTTTTCATTGCTCCGATGACTGCTGCCACCAGTATGACCCTGGTTGTGGTCCCTCGGTTGAACATACTCATTATCTCGCTCTAATAATTGAGCCCTATTTACAACATCTAAATATAGAAAAAATTTATGAGAAATAAGACATTGTCGAATCTCAGGTTTCAGACCTCTCAGAAACATCCATGTCATACGTTCCTCATTCTCTGCCAAATGAGGTGCAAACCTGGATAACTCCGCGAATTTCGCCTCGTACTTGGACACAGTCATGTTGTTTTGTTCTAGTCTGATAAACTCTACCTCATTCATATGACGAATACTTTCGGGAAAGTACTTGTCATTGAACAGTTTCTGAAACATTTCCAAGACATGTTGAGTGTGGCAGGCTGGGTACGCTTCACAGACTCCCACCAGTAGTCTGCCTCACCATGAAATATAAAGGTGGCGAATGGAACCTTCTGTTCCTCCGTGCATCCCAAGACATCAAATATCTTGGTAATTTATTTAACCCACGTCTCCGCCTTAATCGGATCCGGCTTTCCCGCAAATTCTGGTGGTCCCAACTCTTTGAACTGCTTGGCCGTGACAAGCCGCGCGTTGCTATCATTTCCACCCGTATTTTGTACACGAGTCTCCCTCGTCTAATTTTGCATGAACTGCAAAAAGCTTCTAAATATTTCATCATTCATCATTTGTTCGGTAGTGTTGTTTACAAGAGGAATATTGCCTTCCTGTTGCACGTTCCATTGGGTGGTGATCAAAGGTGTCTCCACGGTCTCATTCACTCCATTGTTAACATTCTCGGCTGCCATTCTCAAATACTGCCATAAAACAAGGGTTAATTAAACAAATTAACATATCACATAATATTCCTATATTATGACCGACCAACAAATAAGCTTAGGTAAGACACATTAGCGAAGGATTTACTCGTCTCTCCCCTCCTAGTCCTATTCTCCGATCTCCGCCAGAGACCATATCCCTAAGCTCTGAGACTAACTGTGACGCCCCCAAAATAGGTATACATCACCTATTCTGAGTCGTCACACTACTACAAAACAGTAAATAGACAACGTAGAAAAAACGTTGTGGTTTCATTCAGTAAAACGTCGTGGTTAAGTGTGTCATCTATTTGACACCCTTACACAATATTTTTAAAACGTTGTAGTTAAGCACATTAGACAACGTTTTTTAAGAAAAAAATGTTATAGATTTATTTTCCATAAACTAGTAGATGCTTAAAAATATTGTAGAAAGTATGATTCCACAACGTTTTCTGGCTAAAAATGTTGTAGTTTAATGTATCAGACAACGTTTAAGCACATTTACACAACGTTTTTAAATTGTTGTAGATAAAAAAAAAGAAAAAAAAATTATGGTTCACCTACATTAATAACTCACCTGCAATATGCTAATGCCATGATATATAGCTAAAAGGTCTAAACTCTTATTTAAATTTAAAGCCAAAATATATCAACAATTCAAAATACATCCCAATAATACCATTCGTTTACAGTTTTAAATTACTACATCCACAAAATATATACCAAACTATTCATATATACATCTCAAATTCACTATATTAATATTGATACCTCCTTCGGACGTGTATATCTCTGTCGTTGTAGCGCCTACTGCTCAGATATCAAAGAAATGAGTAATAAATGAGTAAGCCAAAATATAAATAAATATAAGCAGTACAATGGTTTCACTCACTGATAGTGTTCCTGCATCTCTTTCATGCAGTTCCTGTGAATAGTGTGACCACAAGGCATAACTAGTACATCATTTCTCGTCTCAAAAGATACTGCACAAATTACCATTGTTAGCCTATTTTGGATTATGAGCTGGCAAACTGAACTTAACCCCACCATATGAATATTAATAAAGCACAACATACAGATAAAGAAACATTGTATAGCGTGTACCTCAAAGCAAATAGGACAGTCATGATGCATTGCTCCTTCAACACAGGGATGATTGTCCTTCAAAAGAACCGAGTAGCAGCATCCAGCAACAATATCGTACAAGTAGATTGTTCATTCGATAAAGCCAACCTTTAGACATAACAACCAAAGAACTTCCATTGGTTGCACCAGCTATTGAGCTGATATAATAGTTCTTCTCCCATTGTTCCATGATCTAATCCTGATGACAATTTAAACGATAAGAATAATGTGAGCATGTCCAATTAAATATAAATTAATGATGAAAGAAGACGGAAACAATGAATATAAACCAAAGGTTTGCAGCTGAAGCCACACAACTAATATATAAACCATCTTCATTGCCCTTTTCGACATGCTGGTGCAGCCTCATGTCTGCAACATTATAATGATATCTACACATCCAACATACATGTGCTTATTGTTAAAGGAAGAGGCTGCAATCTCGTGATGCAACTCAAACACGTGACAATATTTTCTTTGAGCCAACTTACAAACGTTAATTTATGAATATTCGAAGGCTTAATAACTAGTGGATATAAAGAGTCAAGAAACTTTCTCACAATCCATTCTTGAAAGAAAATATATTATTCTGCACTCATCACGATGATTTTCTTTAATGAAGGTGTCAATATCGTCCATACGTTTTTTTGTCCTGGGAGTACAGAATACCTGCGATAATGCAAGGGTTATGTCACTGCTACTAAATGCATCGTATGTGATCCAGTCAACTAATTATTCATGCAAGGTTCACTTACATGACTCAGTTTAGAATTCAGAAATGTGAGCAATTATAAATTTCTGCAATTATTCACCAATGATTTAAAAAAAGAAAAAGAAAAAAAAGCAAAACAATTTTGAAGAGCAGCAGTACCCAGTCGTGAACTCCGCATGAGATTCAAGGGAACAGTTCAATTAGTGAGTTACAAGAAACAACTTCAAGATCAAACACAACATACAATGTCTCTACGGACTTGCCCATTAGAAAAATTAAAGCTATATGTAAGACTCCAATTTTTTATAAATGAAATTAAATTTCTTCTATTTATTATTTTGAAAGAGTAAGGGTTGATTTGATTAATGTGGTTAGTTATGGGTAAAATACGCAAATATCTTGAATAAACAAGTGATTATAAAATATTCTTTGTTGTCGGGGAATATTCGTTTGGTTGTGGAATATTCTTGTTGTCGGAGAATATTCGTACGACGATGTAGCCTTTTGTGGGCCCCATAACGGAAAGCGATTGGATGAAAAAAATGACAACTATAAGTTGTTTATAAATAACGGCGTAATTGTTACCATTAACACTGTTAAAATACCCGGTGGTTAAAACACAGTAATGCGCGTTATTGCACAGTAGCACACGGTATTGCACCAATTATTGATTCTTACGTAAGAAGGCACTACTCAATAATTGTTACAGTAATTACTGTTCAATATTTTATTTTATTGATTCAATAATTGCTACGTTAATATTTTATATTATTATTGTTTCAATAATTGTCACTACACAGTATTTTCCATTATCAGATTAATAATTCATATTTGAATAATATTATTAGATAGCATTATTAGCAATGTCTAGAAAGTTCTGTCTAAGGAGAGGTTTGGTCACCTAATTGCGCGTCAGTAAGGAGAAATCCTTATTGAAAAGCTCCCTCTTTCTTAGAAACGGCCTGGTTGTCAATATTGTGATTCTGTAATATTATTTGTGAATAATTAATTATTGATTTATATGATAAGGAAAATAATCACTTTATGTGGATATAGATGGAGAAAATTTTTAAGGTGACAATTGTTGAAAATTGGTATTTTATATTTTCTGATAAAATAATTCATTTAAATATATTATTATATTTTAATAATATAATAATGGTGATATTTTTATAATGAATATGTGATATATGAATAAATGAGGAGGAAGAGTATTTTTGTTACAAAAAATATTTAAAACATATTTTTCATGTTTGTGGACTCCAATTTTTGACTGAAATTTGATTATAGGCTGTAAAATCGTCCGAATGTGAATTTCGGTCAATTTCTGTTTAGAATTTGGAAAAACTTAAACTTACAGAGTTGTAGAAAATTAAAATTCCTATGAAATGGACATAAGATTTAAATTTTTCTGATAAAAGGGATATTTATTATGAATTATTGAAGTTTCGGATAATTGATTTTTGAAGTTTTAGTTATTTTTTTATGAAAAACGTTTTTTGCAATTGGGTGGGCCCCACATGTGATATAAATGTCCTGAATTTAGTTGGTCTAAGGTGGGCTTGAAAATTTTTAATTATATTAATATTTTATTAAATTTTTTACTTTGGTGTTCTAAGTATTTTTCTATAAATAGGGTGCTTAGGTTAGAATTAAAAATTACACCAGAAATTGAAATCTTCTCTCTCTATATTATCGAGCGTATTCTTGTGAGTATTTTGATAATTTGAGTGTTACTATACAGTGCAAGTTCCTTCAGTACTATATCTAGTATTCTAGTCAGAGGTACTGTCTTTTTGGAGGTAAGGGATGTTATTTTTTTTATAAATGAAATTATTTCTTTCAATATCATTATGCCGAAATATTGATCTGAACTTTTTATCAAATTTAGAACTTTTAGTGTCAGGGTTACTATTCACGAATACGGCATTATTCACGAAAAATTAAATTTTCATTTTTTTTTCAAGATATCTATTATGGGTACTAGCTTTGATTGTATCCATATTTTGATCATTCTTGAATTTTACTCCACTATAGTTATTTATGAAATATTTTTGAATTTGGATTGTTTAAGGTACGAATCCTTAATAGTTATTTTTTGTTTCACTGGATTCGTTTTTTTTAAAAATATTTTTCATCATCCTCAGTCCTAAATGATGATATTACCGAATATCTTTGGCCTGTAGTGCAAAGATGAATGATTTTCTGATGAATATCTTTGGCCCGTAGTGCAAAGATGAACAGGTGTTGAGATGAACATGATCAACTAATGAATATCTTTGGCCTGTAGTGCAAAGATGAATATTTGATTCAAGATGTTACAAGGATAAAATATTGATGATGGACTTTTAAATTCATAGATGATAGTAGATTTCATCCTCTACTTAACTCTTCTAATGAATTATTATTTCCGCTGCGAATATTGATTTATAATTTGTTGTCTATTGTATTCTATTAGATTTTTTTCTGTTGAGGACTAACGATAATTTGTTCTATATTATCTTAGTCATAATATTCTTTACTAGGCTAGTTGAGCTCACCCTTTCCTTTTTGTTCCATTTTTCTTCTCAGGAGGCGAGAATGTAGCGAGTGCTAGTCGGAGTATGGAATGATGGTTCTAGAAAGATGTTTTAGTAGTCATCACTATTTTTATAAAATAAAGTGTCAATAATTGTTATGAGGACTTATTTGAGTGTGGATATTGTCTAGAAGATAAAATTTGTATTTTAAACTCACAGTTAAGTGTTGTCGTATTTTGCACGACAATTGTATTAATAAAGTTGTAGTTGTTTCTGTACCATGTATTTGGCGACTCAGAATGGGTGATATATGCCTATTTTGGGGGCGTCACAGTTGGTATCAGAGCTTAGGGATATGGTATTTGACGGAGATCAGGGAATAGAACTAGGAGGGGAGAGACGAGTAAATCCTTCGCTAGTATGTCCTACCTAAGCTTATTTGTTAGTTGGTCAGAGTATAGGGTTATTATCTTGCATGTCAATTTCTTTAATTAATCCTTGTTTTATGGCAGTATTTAAGAATGACAGCTGAAAATATTGACGATGGAGTAAATGAGACCGTGGAGACACCATTAATTACCAATAAGGAGAATGTGCAACAGGCCGGCAATGTTCCTCTTGTAAATAACACCACTGAGAAGACGATGAACGATGAGATGTTTAGAAGCTTTTTGCGGTTCATGCAAAACCAGACGAAGGAGACTCTTGTTTAAAATACAGATAGAAACAATGGCAACGCACAACTGGTCACAACCAAGCAGTTCAAAGAGTTGGGACCACCAGAATTCTGGGGAAAGCCGAACCCGATTAAAGTAGAAACGTGGGTCAAGCAAATTACCAGATATTCGATGTCTTGGGATGCACGGAGGAACAGAAGGTTCCATTCGCCACCTTTATATTCCGTAATGAAGCAGATTACTGGTGGGAATCTGTGAAGCGTACTCATCCAGCCGCACTCAGCATGTCTTAGGAGACATTTCAGAAACTGTTCAATGACAAGTACTTTCCTGAAAGTATTCATCATATGAAGGAGGTAGAGTTTATTAGACTGGAGCAGAACAACATGACGGTGTCCCAATATGAGGCGAAATTCGTGGAGTTATCCAGGTTTGCACCTCATTTGGTGCAGAATGAGGAACGTATGACGCGGATGTTTCTGAGAGGTTTGAAACCCGACATACGTCAGTATCTTATTTCTCATAAATTTTCTCTATATTCAGATGTTATCAACAGGGCTCAATTATTAGAGCGAGATAACGAGTACGTTCAACCGAGGGACCACATCTAGGATCGTACTGGTGACAGCAGTCATCGGAGCAACGATAACCAGCGGGAAAAGAAGAACACGAACAAAATCGGTAACCTCTCTGGTGGTAATCGTTGCCATGATAATAGAAGAAGCAAGTGGGGGAGAGATTTTAAAAACAGGAAATTGAACAAAGACAATGTGAAGACGTCAGCACCAGCAGCAACTGGTTCTAAGGGAGGAGGAACGACCACAGTCGTATACTACAAATCTGGAAAAGAGGGACATATCAGCCCAAACTGTCCACAACAGTTCAAGGTATGTTATAATTATAGAAAGGAAGGGCATATCACTCGAGATTGTACTATAGTGAAACCAGTCTAGCAGGGATGGTGACTCAAAAGGCTGTCCCAGAAAAGTCAAAGTCAACAGTTCCTGGAAGAGCGTTTGTTGTAACTGGTCAAAATGCAAGGAACCCAAACGAGGTGATAACGGGTAAGCTAATCGTAAATTCTTGCGAAGTTTATACATTTACTTGATACCGGTTCTACCCATTCATTTTTCTCTCCTGCTTGTGCTACGTTTAAACTTGACTCCGGAGAAATTAGACTTTGACCTATCTGTGGAGACTCCGTCAGGAGAAACTTTCATAACATCCACTGTTTATAAATCTTGTTTGATCCAAGTTGGCACCATCACATTACTTATTGATCTTATCTCTTTAAAGATACTTGCTTTTGATGTGATTTTAGGGATTAATTGGTTAACTACTCATCATGCCAAAATTGATTATTTTCGTAAGGTTGTTAGTTTTCATATTCCTAATCAACCTGTTATTCGAATTCAAGCAACTAAACCACTAAAATCAATCACTGTTATATCAAGCCATAAAGCCATTCGTTTATTAAAAAACGTTCTTAGCCCATGTTATGGATTTGAATAAAGACACGTCAGATTTGAATAATATTCCTGTTGTTAGTGACTTTCCTGACGTATTTCCTGAAGAACTTTCCGTCTACCCCCAGAACATGAAGTTGAATTCTTTATTGACCTTGAACCTGGTACAAAGCCCATTTCTAAAACCCCATATCGAATGGCTCCTACTGAACTTCAGGAGTTAAAGGTTCAACTACAGGAGTTGTTGGACATCGGTTTCATTCGTCCTAGTACATCTCCTTGGGGTGCTCCTGTTTTATTTGTAAAGAAGAAGGACGGGAGTATGCAACTTTGTATTGACTACCGGAAATTGAACCATGTCACCATCAAGAATAGGTATCCGCTACCTCGTATTGATGACCTGTTTGACCAGTTACAAGGAGCACAATTCTTTTCAAAGATCGATCTTCGTTCTGGATATTATCAATTGAAGATTAGAACTGAGGATATTCCGAAGACTGCCTTTAGAACTTGGTACAGGCATTATGAATTCTTATTCATGTCTTTTAGATTGACTAATACTCATGTGGCTTTCATGGATATGATGAACCGAGTATTCAAAGAATATTTGGATCAGTTCGTTGTTGTCTTTATTGATGACATCCTCATATATTCCAAAAGTCGTGAAGATCATGAGCACCATTTGAAGCTGGTACTCAAAGGCTTTGTGAAAACAAGCTTTATGCCAAGTTGAAGAAAATGCGAGTTCTGGCTTGAGGAAGTAGCATCCTTGGGCACGTGGTGTCAAAACATGGAGTATCTGTTGACCC
>CM029014.1:16731085-16857928 GCA_016801055.1 Panax notoginseng
TTGTAGGACAGGAGCCGCTTTCACCTGTTGTTGCATGCATTGCATAAAGCCTCTGAACATTTGAGCATTCATCATTTTGGTCATTGTTGTTGTTTGCATGAGGATTGTCACCTTCCTGATGCACATTATCCTGATTATTGATATGAGGTGATCAACAGTCGCCTGTGCTCCATTGCTATTCTCAACATTCTCAGATGCCATTTCCAGATACTGTCACAAAATAAAAATTAATTGATATGTCATATTTTATCCTTATATTATGACCGACCAATTAAATACCATACAAATAAACTTAGGTAGGTCATACTAGCGAAGAAATTCCTCGTCTCTCCCCTCCTAGTTCTATTCTCACATCTTAGCCAGGGATCATATCCCTAAGCTCTGATACCAACTGTGACGCCCCCAAAATTAGGTATACATCACCCATCTTGGGTCGTCAGATACATAGTACAGAATACAAAATACAACTTACTAATACAACTGTCGTGTACAATACGACAAAACATAAACTGTGAGTTTGAATACAAATATTATCTTCAAGAGAGTATTCATACTCAAAAGGAGTCCTCGTTACACTTATTAACACACCATTACATAGAATAGTGAGGACTACTAACTAATACTATCATTCGGACCATCACTCCGTTCCCCGACTTGCCCCAGCTACGTCTCATTTCCTGAAGAGAACAGTGAAAGAAAGGGTAAGCTCAACTAGCCCAGTAAGAAATATTATGACTAAGATAATGCAGAATAAATTATCATTAGCCTCAACAATATTAAACTGATTAAACTGAAAATACAATAGACATCTAGTTTAACTGCAGCGGAACAAGCAATCCATTAAAAGAGTCAAGTAGAAGATAAACTCTACTATCTTTTATGATTTAAAAGATTTTCCAACACTGTGATCGCTGAGACTCAGCTTAATAAAATAATCCACATCATCGAATCACCCCTGCACTACGGCCAAGGATATTCGTATATTCATTAATGGTCATGATCATGCCAACAACTGTCCATCAATGCACTACGGGCCAATGAGGACTTTTACCACATCATTTGTAACATTACGGTCATGATTATACCGAATAATCCCTGGTCATAATCATACCAAGTCCATCTATGCACTACAGGCCACAGATGACTTTCAATATTTTATAAACATGAGGATGATGACAATGATATAAGAATTCAATAAAACAAGTTCAAGAATTAATTTATCCAAGAATTAACAACGTCCAAATTGTCAACATGATACTACTTTGTGGAGTAAGATTCAAGAATGATCAGGAGAATATTTTCATGAATAATACTAGATGAAACACAATTATCAAGGATATTCCACAAATTTCATGGAGTATAGAAGTCAAAACTTAACCAACTGAGTACAATAAAGAATGAAATAACAAAAGAAATCACCATGCATGCGATAGACCGCACAGACAGGTTATTCTTAACAGAATAATAAATAATGGAACCAGGTCCGGCGTAAACGCACAGACAGGATATTCCGACAGAATAATAAAATAATGGAACCAGGTCCGGTGTAAAACACACAGACAGGATATTCCGACAGAATAATAAATAATGGAACCAGGTCCGGTGTAAAACACACAGACAGGATATTCCAACAGAATAATAAATAATGGAACCAGGTCCGGTGTAAAACACGCAGACAGGATGTTCCAACAGAATAATAACAAAACGGAACCAGGTCCGGTTGTAAAAACACACAGACAGGATGTTCCAACAGAATAATAGCAGAATGTCACCAAGTATAGGGTAGACCACGTATACAGGTTATTCCAACAGAATAATAAGAAATGGAATAACAACAGTTCTCTTCATGAATAAGAAAGAATAACACCCCTTACCGTTTTAAAGAAGAACTGAAGTAAGGAAGTAGTTAAGTAGCAGAATACTCTTCTTCTCTCTCTCTATAGTTTCTCTCTATAGTTTCTCTCTCTAGAGTTCAGTGAATTCGTAAGAAATAATGAAGGAATGAGCTGCTATTTATAGAAAAATAGAATGCATAGTAACTAATCCATGAACGGTCCAGATTGATTACTTTAATCTGACGGTCCATATTTAAAGAAAAATCTTTTAAATAAAATATAATATATTCTATTTATAGAATAACTTTAATAAAGTATTTTGTTTTATATAAAAAGATGTTTCTGTTTTATTACGTTAATAATACGAATAAAACAAAACGTCATTATCGCTAAATAATTCATATTATTAACTGACAATAATGGAATCAAACTGAGTGACTTCTCACATAAGCATTAATAATCAATACCGTGTGCTACTATGCAACCACACGTATTACTGTACTTTTACTACCGAGTAGTTCAACAATAACAATGGTAAAACTTCCGCCGTTATTTTTAATAAACTATCTTTGTCGTTTTCTCAATCCGACAATAATTCTGTTATGGGGTCCACCAATGATTGTGTCGTTGTACGAATATTCCCTGTTAAAACGAATATTCCCCGACCAATCAAATATTATATAACAACTTGCGTACTTTGATAAATTTATAAATATTACCCACAACTATAACATTATATCAAATTAACTCCATAATATTCAAAAATGATATTTATAGAAAATTTATCTTTATTTATAAAAGTTGGGGTCTTACAAAGAACCTCATTGAACTCCTGTGGTGCTATGTTGACATCTTCACCTGGGAGCCTCAGGATATGCCGGGAGTGAGTAGGGATATTGCTGAGCATCGGCTAGAAGTGGACCCGTCGAAGAAGCCAGTTCGGTAAAAGAGGAGGATCTTCGCGCCCGAGCGCCAGAGAATCATCGATGAAGAGATTGCGAAGCTGCTAGCTGCTGACTTCATCTTCGAGATCGACTATCCGCAATGGATGGCAAACGTGGTACTGGTCCAGAAGCAGAACGGGAAATGGCGGGTCTGAATTGACTACACAGACCTGAATAAAGCTTGTCTGAAGGATTTCTATCCATTACCCCACATTGACCAGCTCATCGATGCAACTTCGGGGTATGCCTTGTTAAGCTTCATGGATGCCTTCTCTGGCTATCATCAAATCTCCATGTGCAAAGAGGATATACCGAAGACGGCGTTCATTACGCATCGGTCGGTATATGCCTACAAGAAAATGACCTTCGGCCTCATCAACGCCGGGGCCACATACCAGAGGATGATGAACTATATTTTCAGGCGTCAGTTGGGCAAAAATATGGAAGTATATGTGGATGACATGATTGTTAAGAGCATATTGGTACACAAACATCTGGATGACCTGGAGGAATGCTTTCAGACAGTCCGTCACCATAATTTGAGACTGAATCCTACTAAGTGCACCTTCGGATTGGGGGCTGGCAAATTTATGGGTTACCTGGTCAGTCAGAGGAGAATTGAAGCCAATCCAGAGAAGATTAAAGCGATCTTGGACATGAAGACTCCTCAGTCGTTTAAAGACGTTCAGCGTCTGACTGGAAGGATTGCATCTTTGAGGAGGTTTATGTCCAAATCGGCAGAAAGGTGTTTGCCGTTTTTTGACACGTTGAAAGGGCCGAAGAATGCCAAGACGTTCCAATGGACTTCGGAATGCGAAGACGCATTCCAGAGCATCAAGTCCTACCTATCTTCGGCGCCTTTGTTGGTGAAGCCCGCTCCTGCTGAGCCCTTATAGTTGTACTTAGCTGCTAGTTCGTTGGCAGTAGGAGCAGTTTTGGTGCGAGAGGTTGGGGGTAAGCAGCTCCCGGTTTATTATGTAAGCCATGTCCTTCGGGATGCCGAAACAAGGTACCCAAATATTGAAAAGTTTGCTTTTGCTTTAATAACTGCTAGTAGGAAGCTTAGGCAGTACTTCCAGGGTAGGTTGGTAATAGTATACACAGATCAGCCTTTGAAGAAAATTATGGGCAAACCTGAGGTATCGGGGAGATTAGCTGCATGGACGATGGAGTTATCTCAGTTCTTCGTTGAATATCATCCCCGAACTGCCATCAAGGGGCAGGCCTTGGCTGATTTTATGGTTGAGTGTTCGTTTTCTGAAGCTGATGAAGCTGTAGCAGAAGCTGGAGGATCTAACATCATAGTTGTGACTCTTTAGCAGAAGCAGAGTTCATGGACGCTGTATGCAGATGGGTCTTCTACCGTAGACGTCAGCAGAGCAGGGATTATTCTGACTAGTCCGGAGGGATTCAAGGTGCAACAGGCCATCAGATTTCAGTTTAAAGCAACGAACAATGAGGCAGAGTACGAGGCAGTGTTGGCGGGTTTATGACTAGCTAAGAGTCTCGAAGTGCAAAGAATAGTTATCTTCAGCGACTCTCAGTTAGTCGTTAAACAAGTCTCCGGGAATACGAAGCCCGAGGTCATCGAATGATCAAGTATTTGGCGGAATTGAAAGAACGACTTCAGTATTTCCAGTTTTACGAATTCCAGGGGGTCGAACGTGATGGTAATTCCATTGCCGATGCACTCTCCAAATTAGCCACTACGGATGTTAATGTGTTTGATGGATCAGTCTACTTGGAAATTCTGCAACATCCTAGTGTTCATCATGAATCGGTAATGTGTGTTGATCGAACCAACTGTTGGCTGACCCCATACCTGGAATATCTGGCAGATGGCGTTCTACCTTCGGATCAGATGCTAGCCAAGAAAATCAAGTACAAGAGTGCTAATTTTGTTCTGATAGATGGGGATATGTTCCGAAGGGCCTTCTCGTCTCCGTTGCTAAAGTGTTTGACTCCGTCCGAAGCAGAGTACGCCCTTCGGGAAGTTCATGAGGGCATATGCGGTGCTCACATGGCAGCTAAGTCACTGACATACAAAGTTCTTCGGCAGGGGTACTACTGGCCAACGATCTTCAAGGAAGCAACTGAATACGTCAAGAAATGCGAGAAGTGCCAGCTCAACAGTCCGATCCCACATCAGCCACCAGAAGAGCTATACTCGATTCTATCTCCTATACCCTTCGCTGTCTGGGGGGTTGACATACTGGGTCCGTTACCGAAGGCTAAAGGGCAGGTCAGTTTCGTCATCGTTGCTATTGATTATATGACCAAATAGGTCGAGGCGAAACCACTCCGGCTGATAACAGAGCAGGAGTGTCTGAAATTTATGAAAGAATCCGTAGTGTTTCGCTTTGGGATCCCTCAAGTGGTGATATCAGACAACGGACGCCAGTTTGTGGGATCAAAATTTGAAGGCTTTCTGAAAGAACTGGGAGTCCAGCACAGGAAGACTTCAGTGGCTCATCCACAGTCAAATGGGCAAGTCGAAGTGACCAACAGAACGCTGCTGAATGGGATCAAGCGCAGATTGGACGAAGCTAAAGGAAGATGGCCAGAAGAGCTGCTCAGCGTATTATGGGCCTATCGGACCACTCCGAGGACCACCACAGGGGATTCACCTTTCAGACTGGCCTACGGCACTGATGCCCTGGTCCCAGTTGAGATTGGATCTCCAAGTCTTCGAGTTAGTCAGTTCAGGGAGATCTACAATGACGAAGGACTAAAGGCCAACTTGGACCTGTTAGAAGAAGTCAGGGAAACAGCCTTGGTCAAACTTGCAGCCTATCAGCGAAGAGTGGCTAAACATTATAACAAAGGGGTAAAGCTTCACATGTTCGAAGTAGGAGATTTCGTTCTCAGGGAAGCAGACGCATCTACGCCTCAGAATGTGGGGAAGCTGATGCCGAATTGGGAAGGGCCATATGAAGTCATAGAAGTACCGAAGCCGGGGACTTATCGGTTGAAGGCTCTGGACGGATCAGAAATCAAAAATACTTGGCATGCAGGCAGGCTTCGAAAATATTTTTAGTAGCTACATTGCCAGTACACCGGAAGTCTGTAAATGGTTTCAAGTCATCATCAATAAAAATTCCTTTCTTTTCAAGCAAATCTTGTCTTCATTGTTGTTAGTATCATCGGTGTAAGGAGGTTCGGGCGGACTCGCTGGCCATTCGATGGTAGCCTCATTGGCAGGTGATCCTTATGGCTTCGTCAGGCCCTTCGTGGTAGGCGAACGTCATTGGTGTAAGGAGGTTCGGGCGGACTCGCTGGCCATTTGATGGTAGCCTCATTGGCAGGTGATCCTTATGGCTTCGTCAGGCCCTTCGTGGTAGGCGAACGTCATTGGTGTAAGGAGGTTCGGGCGGACTTGCTGGCCATTCGATGGTAGCCTCATTGGCAGGTGGTCCTTATGCCTTCGTCAGGCCCTTCGTGGTAGGCGAACGTCATTGGTGTAAGGAGGTTCGGGCGGACTCGCTGGCCATTCGATGGTAGCCTCATTGGCAGGTGGTCCTTAGGACCTTGTCAGGCCCTTCGGGGTAGGCAAGTGTCGTCATTCACACTTCGCCAGGCCCCTCACGGCATCTACCTCACACTTTGGTAACGAATAAGTATCCCTTTACTTTGTTATTATTGCCTAAATTTTTTTAAGTGTTGAGTTCGGAATGCCACGTTCTTTAACTTCATCTTATCTGTTATACGACTTGCCTAGTTGTTAATTAACAGTTTAAGTTAAGTTCGCGAAAGAGCTTGCACATTCTTTTAAGATTGGATCGATATTGAAGGATTGATAAACAGTAAATACACAGAAGTCATAAGGAACAATGTTGATATTTTATTTACATAATACTGTTTACAAATCAATAGAAGCTTTACAATAACCCTATAACTAAGGGAAAGGAGAATCATCCTCAGGAATCAGCTCCGTCTTCCGAAGAGTCTAGAACGGTCGGATCGACCTTGGTAGTAACAAGTTTCGCCTTGTCTTTGCTTCGGCACTCGTCGTATCCGTCTGAGAACATCTGGATGATCTCCTCGTTCAACTCAGCTGATTTTCGGTATTCTTGTTGTACTTCTTTCCGAAGATCTTCGGTCAAAGGAGGGCCCAAATCTCTCAGAGCCCGAAGTTCTCGAAGCTCCTCTTCGAGCTTTGCCCGCTCCTTCAGATGCCTCAAATCCCTAGCTTCAAGGTCGTGTACTTGGACAGCCAAGCTCTTATTGGTCTTCACCATCGTCTCATTCTTCCCAACAAGGACCTCGTTCCGGCGAACCAGATCTATGTTCGTAGTAATGGTCAATTGGTGGGTGGCCTCGGCTGTCTCCAGTTTCTCTTTTAAATTATTCACATCTTTCTGGAGACCTTCATTATTGAGGAGAGTGGCACCATGGGCCCTTCTCTCCCTTTCCAGAGCCGAAGCCAGAATGGCCTTCTCCCGCTTAGCCGCATCTTCTTCGGCCTCGGACTCTCTATATCGGGGAAGAAGTCTCCCGAAGACAGCATTTGCCTGCAGACGGGTAAAGAAAGTCGGTGAATTAGTAGAAAGAACAGACGAAACAAATGATTTCCAAATGTTTCAAATTGAATCAACTAACCTTAGCCTGATAGCTCATGCCTTCTTCGATTAAGTCCTTAATCGAGCTGTTTCCGAACCGATGGTCATCAGTCTCCCGGACAAAGGATTCGAACAGCTGGAAAGGGAAGTTGGCATTAAACTCCGGCCATATGGTGGGAGAGGATGCGGCTTCTCGCCTGAAGGCGGAAGGAGAAGATCTTGTCGAAGATGGCACTGATGGTTCAGGGGGCGGTGGTGGTTGATCCTCGGAAGGCTGCTTCCTTTTACGAGACAGAAGAGGAGACTCGTTCGGGTCTTCGAGCTCGTCTTCTGAAACGTGAATCTCCGTAGGAACAATGATAGGCGGATCGGCTACAGGAGGAGGAACCCGGAGCTCGTCGGCGGACAGAGGAGTCACCTTGGTCTTCCTCTTTTTAATCCGAAGAGTCTGCATTCGGTCGATCGCAGGCATGTCAATCAAGCTCGCTGCGGGAGTTGATTGAGATCCTTGAGGAGTTACCCGAACTTTCTGAACTACCCTTTTCTTCTGACGAGGTCGGCTAGGCTCCTCAGCAGGTTCTGATCCGCGGAAGACTTCTGCATCATGGGCTTCCGAAGTCGAAAATTCTTCTTGGGGAACTTCAGTGGAAGGTGACGAAGGCTTACCAGAGAGGTACATATCCAGGTCCTTCCGGTCGATCGAAGTCGGCTTGATGAGAGACAACTTGTGGTCATACAACCATGCTTGTTTGCTCAGGAGGCCGAAGCTCCGCTCCTTCAGGGGTATCTTCTCTATGATGCGCGTCATTTCTCTTATACGCTCCTCGGATATATCTCCGAAGTCTGCAGAGACGCGATCAGAAGTGGTCCAGTCAGGGACAGATGAGATTTCGGGCCCGTTGACGAAGAACCATTTATTATGCCATCCTCGGTTGCTCGAGGGAGTGTCCATTAGGGACCGCTTCTCGATTCTGGCATTGGGCTTAGGGGCTATCTTACTTAGCACCTTGAAGCCTTTTTCCCGAGATTTCCCCACTGAGAAGAGAGTGAAGAAGGAGTCCACAGCAGGAGGAACCCCTATCTCGTAACAGAAGGCTATGTAAACTAGTATGTGGATGTACGAGTTTGGCACTAATTGGGCGAACCCCACTCCAACGAACCCTAGGAGGGTGATCAGGAAGGCGTGAAGGGGAAATCTCACCCCCTTCTCCAGAAAAGTTGCCGGGACGGCGATCCAACCGTCAGGACGCTGGTACATCCTTTCGTGAGAGGCTGCTATCCGTACCCTGTGGGTGTCTGGTATTTGATAACGAGACCGAATGTTGCAGAGCTCAGCCTCAGTAACGGTGGAGGGGGTGTTGGCGTGAGGAAAATCTTCCTCATTCTTGAAAAACTCAGAGGGAGTGGGAAGCGATTCCAGAGGCGGGGCTTCCTTACTCGGGGCACCAATCTGGGGATTTGAGCTCGGAACCTCTTTGTCAGTGTTTGAATGGGGGGTCACGGTGGAGATGGGGGCGACACGAAGTGGAGAGTTTATACCTGGGTTCTGGGATGCCATTGTTGAGAATTTGCAGAGAAAATGAAGAAATTTGAGGAGGAAAAGACAATAGGCTCTTATGAATTCGAAATAGCAGGGAACCATCCAAGGAGAATGGGCAGCGGCTTTTATAGCGAGTGTTCTTTTCAAAATTTGCACGAGAGCCGAGGGCGGCGCATTAATTGGGGATAATGATGTGGGAGAGGAAGGGGTAACGTCCGATTTTGGCTTTGATGGGTTATCCAAGGTGGGCCGGCGCTTGTTGGACCCCTTTTCACTATGGAATCTCACTATTTACAGTCTTCCATTAAACGTCCTGTTCAATAAAAGACTGGGGGCAATATTGGGCCATAATACTTTTCCTACTGGACCAGGCCGAATGGGCCTGTCTTTTGAACTATGTCACCTTTATCACATTGGGTCAAACAGCTCGGGCCTCGCTACTTGACTATAATATTGGGCTCAGTCATTGGATCGTCCCACTATGTGAGTTGTCATTTATCCTATCTTTGACCGGTAATTATCACAAAGGCATTTGTTGACTGTTATGTCTGCCACCTTTCTGCATGGCATTAATGAGGATGGGACTCCGATTGCCGGCGGGAGGTAACAGTGGTAGCAGGTAGGAAAATAAGCTGCACACTTTCGGCTGAGATGACCGAGGATGGGAGGAGGTGTCAGGAGGTAGTGGGTGGCACAGTAAACCGGGTCTGGGGAACGTATGGGGCAAGGATAACAAAAGGAAAAGAGGTAACAAAACACTACACATAACTTTATCATTTTATATACACACTCAGACACTATTCATCATTTTCCTCCATTGTTAACCTTGTGATCGCCTGTATTGACTCTCACGCTGGAGCTATCCCCCGACGGTCCAGCCGTCAAGCTTTTGGTGTTGATCGTGTTTACTGTGCATGATTAGGGCGTCTTACGTGATTGGGACGTCATCAAAGATCTTGGCGTTAACACCCTCTGTTGGCAAAATGAAAGCATCATTTCATTTTCAGCGGTTTATATAAACTGGCTGGCACATAATTAAGTTGCCATGCGCCAATTTTATTAGAGAAGAGATCAACTCCAACTATATATATTACACGCTGTATCTGTAAATTATGTGGGATAAAATTAAATTTTTATAAATTTAAAAGATTAAATAAGAAGTTAAAAAAGTTAAATTAAAATAAATAAAATAATAATATATTTAAAGTTGTAGAGGCATAAAAAAAGAAGACAAACGTGACACAATCTCATGAAAGCTTTAAAATATAGGAAGATGAGCTAGACACAATAGTATTTACCAAAATTTGCAAAAACTCCATATATATATATATATATATATATATATATATATATATATATATATATATATATATATATATTGCATAAAATATTCATATTTACATGAAATAATATTAGGTAAATACAGGGGCGGGACCAGGATATATATACAGCAGGGGCAAATTTTAGTTTTAAAGAAATTGTAAATTAAATAAAACTTAAATACTGTAAATTCTCAAATTATAAAGTATTGAAATATTAAATATAATATCAATTGTTTTAAATACATCATTTCCAATATAGGTAACTAATCATTCAACTATTTATCTATTATTTGGTTACAAAATGTACTTTTATAACAACATTTATCGTTGAAAAAATTATTTCCCCGGTAATATGGTTGAAACCGACAAAAAAACGTGAGAATAAAAATCAGTCTTATTCTTACTAACCAACTTTTGAGAAAGTTCAATATATCCTTTCACGGTACAAAATTTAGAATCATTTTTCGTATTTACAATTTAATTTTTAAGTTCATCGTCAAGTTCCAAAAACCCCATTTATCTTAAAATTTTGAGAGTTAAAACATTACAAATTAAAGCAACCATTTTGGAGAAAAGTTTATTTGGATCAAAATGCCATATACATGAAAGTTGTAATTTTCTTGTTCCCTTTTAAAGTTTAATCCTTATGTAACTTGCCCTTTCAAATTTATTGAAATAATATTTTTTTCCTCTATACTGAAAAAAAAAAGTGAACAAGAAAAGGTTAAGCATATATAGTATATACTACCCTAGCTCTAAGTAGTTCCGCTAAATGGAACAATATTAGGTAATTCGACAAAATCAATCTAGTTTATTCAGGCAATTTTGCCTAATTTATTTAAATAAGAGATTAATGTGTTGTACTGTATAATACATAAAAAATTAAATTTAAAGTTTCGACATATATATATATATATATATATATATATATATATATATATATATATATATAAGTGATATTAAAAGTAAATTGTTAAATCCAAAATATGTTTTGTTATTTTTATATTAAAAGTGTCGTGTTGTAGATGTATAGCGACGGTGAAAACCGTCGTTATAGGATCTATAGCGACACTTTTATTATAAAAATAATATATTTTATTATAAATTTAACAATTTTCTATTATAATTATGACATATTATTAAGAAAATATTTATAGTATATAAAATTATTCTTATTTTAATAAAGTGTATTCGTGTATGACACTGTTCATGTGTATTAAACTTAAACCCGGTATAACTTGGAGAGCAGTAATTTTACTTGTCGTACGTGGTGACTATTGAGTGGAGCAAGTGGTAAGTTTTAAGAATGAACTGTACGTGTAACGTGAAGAACAAATTTGTCAGTGTCGTATTCATCAATGAGTGACGCGTTTCACTGTGGTTTTATCCAACTTTAGTTACGTGGCTTTCCTCCTCATCCTTGTCACCTATCCACGTGTTAACCACTTCCACACCACTCACTCTCTATAAATTCTCCTGCCTCCATTGTTCTGCATGCTAATAAATCATCAATCAGACAAATTAAGTTATTCAAATATTAAGGCATTAACCACACTTGATTGTTGTTGATTGATTGATTTTGAGTAGGGAGGTAAAACGATGTCGTCAAAGCAGGAGAGAAGTCAGCTTGATCAAAGGGCAAGGCAAGGGGAGACTGTTGTTCCAGGTGGCACCGGAGGCAAAAGCCTTGAAGCCCAAGAACACCTTGCTGAAGGTTTTATATATATATATATATATATATATATATATGGACCATACATATATAATTCTCTCTTCTTTTTTTATACTCCTCGATCTCTCACAAAAATAGTCTAATTTATCAACAAAAAAATTTAATTTTTAGTCTTTTCTTTAATTTTATTGAGTCTTTTTGATAGTTATATAAAATGATACATTTTTTTAAAGTGTTGCGTATATATTTATATTGTCAGGATGATATTACAACTTAATTTAATATTTTTTAAAAGTAAATATGAATTAAATAGAAATATAATCTTGGAAATTTTATAGTTTTTTTGTGAAATGGAATGATTTTTTTTCTTCTCATTTTAATTATTTTTATATATGATTATACATGCTATATATATATATATATATATGATGTTTTTGTTTTTGAAAGTAATGAATTATTGTGAATTTATGTATGTTCTAGGGAGGAGCCGGGGAGGGCAGACAAGGAGGGAGCAGCTGGGAACAGAAGGGTATCAGGAGATGGGACGCAAGGGTGGACTGAGCAGTACCACTGAGGAGTCCGGCGGTGAGCGTACGGAGAAAGAAGGAATCCCAATTGATGAGTCCAAGTTTAGGGCTAAGAGCTAAGCTAGCTAGCTAGCTTGTTTTTTCCTTAATTTGCAGCATGCATGCATGCATGGTATGAGAGTCTAGCTATATATATATGGTCTGGTTTTTTGTTTCCCCGTACGTAGTTTGAGTTTGTAGCATGCATGTGTTCCGAGTCGAATGTTTGTTAAGGTAGGGTTAATTAAGGAGTTTAGTTCTCTACTAAGAGGAGTGTGTATGTCTTAACTGGGGTCTGTACGTACGTAAGTGCCTCTGTATGTATAGTAGTGTTCTTTAATTTAATGAAGCTTGTGTTAATTTGTGTCAATCCTTTAACTTCTTCACGAAGTACTGTTAAGTGTACATTTAGTGTCACATTTAAAGTTCTTTTATGGGAATTTTGAAACAAAACTCTTAAAATTTTTGGTTTGGTTTGTAATGTTCCTTATGAAGTGTTAAGTGTACATTTAGTGTCACAGGCCAAAGAAGGCAGCAACCGCTGTGGATGTAACCTCATATATATATATATATATATATATATATATATATATATATATATATATATATACAGAACCGATCAGGTGAGGGCTCCCTTATTTTGTTAAAATGCGGACCTTTTTTTTAAAAAAAAATAACTAAAAAAAATATTTAATATTTTATAGAACTGATATTTTTCTATAATATAATGTTTTGGGCCTGATTTGAATACCTATACCAAAAAATGGTGGTACAGTCTGCACAGATTGTACAAACCTGTTTTGTTATACGTATCCAAATCACATCCAAAACACTGTATTATGAAAAAATTTCAGTTCCATAAAATATTAAACTTTTTTTTAGTTGTTTTAAAAAAAAAAAGCAAAAAAAATCTAAAAAAAAAATCTGCATTTTAACAAAGGGAGCCCTTACAGGAACCGGACCCTATATGTACGTGTATATATATATATATATATATATATATATATATTATCACAAAATCTATAGTCGTGCATCCTAGGGTTGTTTCAGTCAGTCATGGTATGTACGTATAAGTTGGGATTAATTGTGTTCATCCTTGTATTAGTTAGAAGTCTTATTTTCTTAAAAAGCAATTCATGTATAATTAAATTAAAACTAATTATGTTATGATCATAATATATGATCAGAACCATATCAGTAACATGAGCACAAGAGAACAACACAAAAGGTACATAATTGATGCTCTAGTTTAAAACATAGAATATAATATTGTCCTAGTATTCTGATAGTAGAATATAAAGATCTTCCCTTGCATGACCTCACTTATTATTTCACGTAACAGAAATTTAGGACAATAAATAAATCAATGGGAGAAAAAACCTCGAACCTATCTACTAATTATAATATCAATTGTTTTCATTGAGCAACCCTTCAACAAAAGGTGTTGGGCCCTAATATTTTAGTCATATTGGACCGAGCTATAGCCTTTGGACTGGGGTAGTGGGCCGGGTCATTGGGCCGGATCATTGGATAGTGGGTTTATTTTGGGTTTTGACCGATGATGATTGCAAAGATGAACATTGACTATTATCTCTACAATTCATTAATGAGGATGGGACTGAGTCGGTCGGCGGTGGGAAAAAAGAAGCAGGGGAGCTGTTGGTAGTGGGATGGTGTCAGAAAAGATGTCAGTTGAGAAACGTTGGAGTATATCAGGGCATAACAGAATAAAAAAGAGGTAAATGATGTTTTCATTATCAAAACACTAGAACTAAATACTCTCCATTATTTTTCTTGTATCTGTCTATACTGACACTTACGTCTGAGCTATCTCCTGACGGTTCAAACCGTCAAGCTTCTGATATTGACATGTTTACTGTGCAGGATTGGACGCGCTTTTACGTGATTGAGGCGAACGGAAGATGGTAGATATGTGAAAATATCAATTTCCTTTTAATAAATGTATGTTATTTAAGATAGATATGTTATTTAAGAGGTATGTTTTACTTTAGGGATCAAAGGTAAAAACGTGAATATCTATTTAAATATAATTTATTTCACTGTATTAATTGTATCAAATGATACTTGTAGGATTCAAACCCTCCCCACATTTGTAAACTAAATAACGAGTATTACCACTACACCAAAGCCCAGATCATGATTATAATTTTAAAGCAAAATATAGAAGGAAACATATGTGAGTTGACTTACTAAACAAAAGTACTTCCACATATAATTTGGTGATTACAATGATAATCACAAATACTCTATAATAATGGTAAAATTAGTCATCACTGAAAGCCATCATATATTTTATTGTTTTGTGATGGCTTGAAAATTCTATCACAAAATACTTTTTTTTTGTAATTACAAATAAAAGTCGCCACAAAAATCTATCTTTTTTAATGATTGTCATGGCCGTCATAAAATATTATTTTCATTATTTCTTATATTAAAATATCAGTGATAGCTTAAATGCAACCACGAAAAGTGTATATCTATAAGTGATGACTTAGTGCGTGACAAAAAGAAATTTTATTTTGCGTGAAAAATTTGGTCTGATTGACATGACAATCACAATTATAATACATTGATGGAAAGATTAATAATCACTAAGAGCCATCATATATACAATTATTTTGTGACTGCTTAAAAAGTCCATCACAAATTACTATCTTTTGTGATTGTTTTTAAAAAATTGTCACAAAATTCCATCACGTATTCTTGTTTTTCTAGTAGTGTATATATATAGGGGACCGATCCATAGCTAACGATGTCAACTTAAGGTTATCCTTACAACATATCGCGACCATTTATTCGAAGATTAAACGGTTAATGTGACGCCCCCAAAATAGGTATACATCACCTATTCTGAGTCGCCAAATACATGGTACAAAAATAACTACAACATCATTACTATAATTATCGTGCAAAATACGACAACACATAAACTATGAGTTTAAATACAAATATTATCTTCTAGACAATATCCACACTCAAATAAGTTCTCACTACAATTATTAAAATACTATTTTATAAAATAGTGAGGACTGCTAACACTACTGACTGAAAACATCACTCCACACACCGATTAGTTCCTGCTATATTCTCACTTCCTGAGAAAAATGGAACTAAAAGGAAAAGGGTGAGCTCAACTAGCCCAGTAAAGAATATTATGACTAAGATAATATACAATAAATTATCATTAGTCTTCAACAGAGAAAAAATCTGATAAAATATAATAGACAACAAGTTTTAGATCAACAACTGCAGCGGAAACAACAATCCATTAGAAGAGTCAAGCAGAGAATGAATTCAACTATCTTCTAAGATTTAAAAGTTCATCATCAATATTTTATCCCTGTAATATCAATCAATATACATCTTGAATCAAATATTCATCTTTGCACTACAGGCCAAAGATATTCATTTGTATCACCAGTTGGTCATGTTCATCTAAACACATGTTCATCTTTGCACTACGGGCCAAAGATATTCATCAGTTAATCATTCATCTTTGCACTATAGGCCAAAGATATTCAGTAATATCATCATTCAGGACTGAGGATGATGAAAAATATCTTAAAGAAAACGAATCAGTGAGATAAAAGATCAAAGATTAGAGATTCGTACTTTAATTTATTCAAGTTCAAAAATACCTTATAATAATCAATTGTGGAGAAAAATTCAAGAATGAAGAGCAAAATATGGATACAATGAAAGATAGTAACCACAATAGACAACTTGGACAAAGAAGAAAAATTTTTATTTTTCTGTGAATAGTGCCGTATTCGTGAATAGTGTCGTATTCGTGAATAGTGTCGTATACGTGAATAATAACCCCGACACAAAAAGATAGAAATTTCACAATAAAATTCATATCAATATTTCGGCATAATGATATTGAAGGAAATAATATCATTTACGAAGAAAATAACATCTCTTACCTCAAAAGAACAGTAATTTTGGCTGAAATATCAGGTATAAGGCTGAAGAAAACTTGTACTGAATAGCAACTCTCAAAATATCTAAATACTCACAAAAATACGCTCGATAATGTAGAGAGAGAAAGAGAGAAAATTTGTTTCTGGTGTGATTTTCAATTCTAACTAAGTACCCTATTTATAGAAAAATACTGGAACGCCAAAGCAGACTAACCTGCTACCTAATGACTTTACCTACTACTATTCACACCCACCACTTTTGAAATAAAATTTTAACACATTTCTCACCAACCAAAAGTGGGGTCTACCCATTCTAGAAATTTCCAAAATATTTTAAAATTTAAACAATAATTAGCAACTTCAATAATTCATAATAAATAGTCCCTTTATCAGAAAAATTCGAATCTTATGCCTATTCCATAGAAAATTTAATTATCTACAACTTTGTAAAAGAAAGTTTTTCTAAATTCTAAACAGAAAATGCCCGAAATCTACATACGGACGATTTTTAATACTTCCATTGTAACAAAATATTGATAAAACACCTCAGCATTAATTCATTCATTTATATCCACATAAAATAAATAAATTAATAATTAATTATTTATAAATAATATTACAGAATCACAATACCGACAACCAGGTCGTTCCCAGGAAAGAGGGGGCTTTCCGATAAGGATTTCTCCTTACTGGCGCGCAATTAGGTGACCAAACCTCTCCCTACACAGAACTTTCTTAGAAATTATCAATAATGCTATCTAATAATATTATTCAAATAATATGAATTATTGATCTGACAATGGAAAATACTGTGCAGTGACAATTATTGAAACAACAATAATATAAAATATCAACGTAGCAATTATTGAATCAATAAAATAACATATTGAACAGTAATTACTGTAACAATTATTGAGTAGTGCCTTCTTACATAAGGATCAATAATTCAACAATACTGTGCAATACCGTGTGCTACTGTGCAACCACGCGTATTACTGTACTTTAACCACCGGGGTATTCCAACAGTGTTAAAGGTAACAACTACGCCATTATTTGTAAAAACTTAAACTTATTGTTTTCTTCATCCTACCATTTTCCGTTATGGGGCTCACAAATGGCTGCGCCATCGTACGAATATTTCCCGACAGCAAGAATATTCCACGATCAAACGAATATTCCCCGACAACAATGAATATTTTATAACCACTTGCTTATTTTGCAAAATTTATACATTTCACCTATAACCATAATATTATATCAAATTAACACCTTATTATTCAAAATAATAATTAGAGAAAAATCGATTTTATTTATAAAAAAGTTGGGGTCTTACAACCTCCCCTGCTTATGAAATTTCGTCCTCGAAATTGACGTACGTACCTGGTATTTCGAAAAGGTGAGGATACCTCGTTTTCATTTTTGATTCTAACTCCCAGGTCATTTCTTCAATAGCATGGTTCCTCCACAAAACCTTAACTTGTGGTATAACCTTAGTGCGTAGGACATGCTCTTTCCTATCTAAGATCTTAACAGGTACCTCCTCGTACGTTAAATCTTCGGCTATCTCGTCTAGTTCTTACTCAATAATGTGGTTCGGATCTTTCACATATTTACGAAGCACAGAAATGTGAAAAACATTATGAACACGAGATGTAAGACCCCAACTTATTAATGAATAAAATCAAATTTTCTCTAAATATTATTGTGAATAATAAGGTGT
Source organism: Panax notoginseng (assembly GCA_016801055.1). Lineage (NCBI taxonomy): Eukaryota > Viridiplantae > Streptophyta > Magnoliopsida > Apiales > Araliaceae > Panax > Panax notoginseng. Next base: position 16,749,188 of record CM029014.1, read on the forward strand.
TAATTTGATATAATACTTTGGTTATGGGTGAAATATGCAAATTTTGCAAAATAAGCAAGTGGTTATAAAATATTCATTTTGTCGGGGAATATTCGTTTGGTCGTGGAATATTCTTGCTGTCGAGGAATATTTGTACGACGACATAGCCTTGTGTGGGCCCCATAACGGAAAGCGATTGGATGAAGAAAACAACAAGTATAAGTTGTTTATAAATAACGGCGTAATTGTTACCGTTAATACTGTTGGAATACCCGGTGGTTAAAATACAGTAGCACACGGTATTGCACCAATTATTGATTCTTACGTAAGAAGGCACTACTCAATAATTGTTACAGTAGTTATTGTTCAATATTTTATTTTATTGATTCAATAATTGATGCGTTGATATTTTATATTATTGTTGTTTCAATAATTATTGTTACACAGTATTTTTCATTATCAAATCAATAATTCATATTATTTGAATAATATTATTAGATAACATTATTGGCAATGTCTAGAAAGTTCTGTCTAAGGAGAGGTTTGGTCATCTAATTGCGCGCCAATAAGGAGAAATCCTTATTGGAAAGCCCCCTTTTTCCTGCGAACGCCTGGTTGTCATAAATGTGATTATATAATATTATTTGTGAATAATTAATTATTGATTCATATGATAAGGAAATATTTATTTTATGTGGATATAAATGTTGGATATATTAATTGTGGTTAAAAATGAAGGAGTTAATGTTGAGGTGTTTTATCAGTATTTTTATCGGAATAGAGGTATTAAAAATTAAATCAGGGTTTTTGAGAAATATTGCGGGGGTTATAATTTTTAATTCGACCGTTGGATCGTGGTAATTTTTGGATATGTTATTCATATATAAGTTGAGTATAAGTCCACAAATTTTGAACCGTTAAAAATGAACGTATGATTTGTTATGAATTTTACGAGATGACTGGTTCAGAAATTGTAGAAGTTGCAGAATTTGTCATTTTGGTGGAAAATTCTAGAATTGGTGGGCCCCACTCTTGGTTGGTGAAGAAATGTGCTGAGATTTTTATTCAAATGTTGTAGGCTTGAATAGTAGCAGGTAAAGACATCAGGTTGCAGGTTAAGTCTGCTTCGGCGTGTTAACATTTTTCTATAAATAGAGGGCTAAGTTAGAATTGAAAATCACACCAGAAACAAGTTTTCTATCTTTCTCTCTCTAGATTATTGAGTGTATTTTGTGAGTATTTAGATACTTTGAGAGTTTCTATTCATCAGAGCAAGTTTCTTTCAGCCTTATACCGGTATTCCGACCAGAAGTACGGATATTTTGAGGTAAGGGATATTATTTTCTTCTTAAATGATATTATTTTCTTCAATATCATTATGCTGAAATATTGTTATGAACTTTTTATCAAATTTGGAACTTTTTGTGTCGGGGTTACTATTCACGTATACGGCACTATTCACGTATACGACACTATTCACCGAAAAATAAAAAAAATATTTGTCCAAGATGTCTATTATGGTTACTATCTTTGATTATATCCATGTTTTGATCTTTATTTTTGATTTCTGCTTTACAATTGATTATTATGAAGTATTATTGATCTTGGATAAACTGTTATACGAATCCCTACTATTTGCCCTTCTGTCTCACTGGATTCGCTTTCTTTAAAATATTTTTCATCATCCTCAGTCCTAAATGATGATATTACTGAATATCTTTGGCATGTAGTGCAAAGATATATGATTACCTGATGAATATCTTTGGCCTGTAGTGCAAAGATGAACAGGTGTTGAAATGAACATGACAGACTGGTGCTACAAATGAATATCTTTGGCATGTAGTGCACAGATGAATATTTGATTCAAGATGTATATTGATTGATGTTACAGGGATAAAATATTGATGATAGACTTTTAAATCTTAGAAGATAGTAGAATTCTTTCTCAACTTGACTCTTCTAATGGTTTGATGTTTCCGCTGCAGTTGTTGATCTAAAACTTGTTGTCGATTATATTCTATCAGATTTTTCCTTGTTGAATACTAATGATAATTTGTTGTATATTATCTTAGTCATAATATGCTTTACTGGGCTAGTTGAGCTCTCTCTTTTTCTTTTTGTTCCATTTTTCTTCTCAGGAGGTGAGAACATAGCAGGATCTAGTCGGGGTATGGAGTGATGGTTCTAAAAAGATGTTTTAGCTGTCCTCACTATTTCTGTAAAATAGTGTTTGAATAATTGTAATGAGGACTTACTTGAGTGTGGATATTGTCTAGAAGACAATATTTGTATTTAAACTCACAGTATGTGTTGTCGTATTTTGCACAACAATTGTGTTATTGAAGTTGTAGTTATTTTTTGTACCATGTATTTGGCGACTCAGAATAGGTTGGATGGAATGGACCTATTTTGGGGTTGTCACACGAGACATGCTTAGAGGTAATGTGAGTCTATAGGCCACATTTCCCATTCGGTCAAGAATCTCAAATGGACCAACAAATCTTGGATTGAGCTTTCCTCTCTTCCCAAATCTTGTAACTCACTTCCATGGTGCAATACGTAACAATACATGATCCCCAATATTAAATTTCATGTCTTTTCGATGAAGATCCGCATAACTCTTTTGTCGATCCTGTGCCGCTTGCATACGTTGTCGGATCATTTGGATTTTCTCTGTAGTTATGCGTACCAATTCTGATCCCAACAACATTGCTTCACCCACCTCATCCCAGCATACTGGAGAACTACATTTTCTTCCATACAACGCCTCAAATGGAGTCATGCCTATACTTACTTGATAACTGTTGTTGTAGGAGAATTCCACCAATGGTAGGTATTTATTCTAATTCCCTTTGAAATCTAGGACACAAAGTCTTAATAGATCTTCAAGAGTTTGAATAGTCCCTTCTGATTGTCCGTCTGTTTTAGGATGGTATGCTGAACTGAATCGTAAATCCGTGCCCATAGCTTTCTGCAAGCTAACTTAAAATCGTGAAGTGAATCTTGGGTCACGATCCAAAACTATGGATACTGGCATGCCATGCAATCTCATTCACGTACATACGAGCAAGACGTTCAAAGGAATAAGTCTCCCGTATAGGCAAGAAATGGGCAGACTTTGTTAATCTATCAATAATAACCCAAATCGCATCTATGCCTTGAGAAACCTTGGGAAGACCCGTAATGAAATCCATGGTAATGTGTTCCCACTTCCATTTCGAGATCTCAAGTGGTTGTAATAGACCCTTTGGCACTTGATGCTCTGCCTTTACACGTTGACAAGTTAAACACCTCGAGATAAACTCCACGATCTCTCTCTTCATATTGCTCTACCAAAATGTATGTCGAAGATCATGATACATTTTGGTACTCCCAGGATGGATTGCAAACGGTGTGTTGTGTGCCTCCATCATGATTCTATGCTTTAAGTCAGAATCGTTAGGAACACAAAGTCTGGAGTTAACTCGAAGTATTTCTTCTTTATCAATTCTTGCTTCTGGAATAGCACCTTCTTGCACTTTCTTCTTCATACGCATCAGCTTCATGTCCATAGCTTGAGCAGCTTTAACTTTATCGATTAAAGTCAGTTCTACTCGTATATTTGATATCATCACGTGGGTACTTGGAGCCTTTAACTCTATCTCCATCCTTTGCAAGTCAAAGAAAATGGGCCTTTGCGTTGACAATATCATACTCGTACCCGCATATGATCTTCTACTCAATGCGTCAGCTACCACGTTTGTTTTTCCAGGATGGTATTGGATGGTATGATATTCTTTCAACAGCTCGAACCAACGTCGTTGCCGCATGTTGAGTTCCTTTTGGGTGAAAAAATATTTGAGGCTTTTATGATCTGTATAGATCTCCACTTTCTCCCCATACAGGTAGTGTCTCCAGATCTTCAATGCGAAAATGACTGCTGCCAACTCCAAATCATGAGTAGGATAATTCCTCTCATATTCTTTGAGTTGTCACGAGGCATAGGCTATAACTTTCCCATGTTGTATGAGAACACATCCTAACCCTTTGCCTGAAGCATCGCTGTAGATAATAAATCCATCCGAACCAGATGGTATTGTCAGAACAGATGCCGAAATGAGTCTCCTCTTGAGCTCTTGGAAACTCTTCTCGCATTCCTCGCTCCATACGAATTTTGTATCTTTTCGAGTCAGCTAAGTTAACGGAGTAGCTATTCTAAAAAATCCTTCCACGAATCTCCGATAATAACCAGCTAAGCCTAGAAAGCTACGTACTTCGGTCACTGACTTCGGTTGCTCCCAACTTTGTATTGCTTCAATCTTCGTCGGGTCAACAGTTACTCCATGTTTTGACACCACGTACCCTAGGAATGCTACTTCCTCAAGTCAGAACTTGCATTTCTTCAGCTTGGCATATAGCTTATTGTCACGAAGCCTTTGCAGTACCAGCTTTAAATGGTGCTCATGATCTTCACGGCGTTTAGAATAGATGAGGATGTCATCAATAAAGACAACAACGAACTGATCCAAATATTCCTTGAACACACGGTTCATCATATCCATGAAAACAACAGAAGCATTAGTCAATCCAAAAGACATGACTAAGAATTCATAATGCCCGTACTGAGTTCTGAAGGCAGTCTTCGGAATATCCTCAGTTTTAATCTTCAGCTGATGATATCTAGAACGAAGATTGATCTTTAAAAAGAATTATGCTCCTTGTAACTGGTCGAACATGTCATCAATTCGAGGTAGCGGATACCTATTCTTGATGGTGACATGGTTTAATTCCCGGTAGTCAATACAAAGTCGCATACTCCTGTCTTTCTTCTTTACGAATAAAACAGGAGCACCCCAAGGAGATGTACTAGGACGAATGAAATCGATGTCTAATAACTCCTGTAGTTGGACCTTTAACTCCTGAAATTCAATAGGAGCCATTCGATATGGGGTTTTAGAAATGGACTTTGTACCAGGTTCAAGGTCAATAAAGAATTCAACTTCACGTTCTGGGGGTAGACCGGGAAGTTCTTCAGGAAATACGTCAGGAAATTCACTAACAATAGAAATATTATTCAAATCTGACGTGTTTTTGTTCAAGTCCGTGACATGGGCTAAGAAAGATTGACATCCGTTTTTTAATAAATGAATAGCTTTATGACTTGATATGATAGTGATTGACTTTAGTGGTTTGGTTGTTTGAATTCGCATAACAGGTTGGTTAGGAATATGAAAACTAATAACATTACAAAAATAATCAATTTTGGCATGATGAATAGTTAACTAATCAATCACTAAAATTACATCAAATGCAAGTATTTTCAAAGAAATAAGATTGACAGGTAATGTGATGGTACCAACTTGGATCAAGTAAGATTTATAAACAGTAGATGCAATGAAGGTTTCTCATAACAGAGTCTTAACAGATAAGTCAAAGTCTAGTTTCTCCAGAGTCAAGTTCAAACGTTGAGCACAAGTAGGAGAGATAAAAGAATGGGTAGAACCGGTATCTAATAAGGTATAAACTTCGCAAGAATTTATGATTAGCTTACCCGTGATCACCTCGTTCGGGTTCCTCACATTTTGGCCAGTCACGACAAACGCTTTTCTAGGAATCGCTGACTTTGACTTGTCCGAAACAGCCTTCGGAGTCACCATTCCCGTTGTGGGCAGTTTGGGCTGATATGTCCCTCTTTTCCGGATTTGTAACAAATGACTGGTGATCGTTCTCCTCCCCTAGAAATAGTTGATACTGGTGCTGACGTCTTCACGTTATCATTGTTGTACCTTGTCCTTTTGAAATCTCCCCCCGACTCGCTTTTTCTACTATCATAGCCACGATTACCACCAGAGTGGTTACCGCTTTTGTCCGAATATTTTTCTCCCCGCTGGTTTTCATTGCTCCGATGACTGCTGCCACCAGTATGACCCTGGTTGTGGTCCCTCGGTTGAACATACTCATTATCTCGCTCTAATAATTGAGCCCTATTTACAACATCTAAATATAGAAAAAATTTATGAGAAATAAGACATTGTCGAATCTCAGGTTTCAGACCTCTCAGAAACATCCATGTCATACGTTCCTCATTCTCTGCCAAATGAGGTGCAAACCTGGATAACTCCGCGAATTTCGCCTCGTACTTGGACACAGTCATGTTGTTTTGTTCTAGTCTGATAAACTCTACCTCATTCATATGACGAATACTTTCGGGAAAGTACTTGTCATTGAACAGTTTCTGAAACATTTCCCAAGACATGTTGAGTGTGGCAGGCTGGGTACGCTTCACAGACTCCCACCAGTAGTCTGCCTCACCATGAAATATAAAGGTGGCGAATGGAACCTTCTGTTCCTCCGTGCATCCCAAGACATCAAATATCTTGGTAATTTATTTAACCCACGTCTCCGCCTTAATCGGATCCGGCTTTCCCGCAAATTCTGGTGGTCCCAACTCTTTGAACTGCTTGGCTGTGACAAGCCGCGCGTTGCTATCATTTCCACCCGTATTTTGTACACGAGTCTCCCTCGTCTAATTTTGCATGAACTGCAAAAAGCTTCTAAATATTTCATCATTCATCATTTGTTCGGTAGTGTTGTTTACAAGAGGAATATTGCCTTCCTGTTGCACGTTCCATTGGGTGGTGATCAAAGGTGTCTCCACGGTCTCATTCACTCCATTGTTAACATTCTCGGCTGCCATTCTCAAATACTGCCATAAAACAAGGGTTAATTAAACAAATTAACATATCACATAATATTCCTATATTATGACCGACCAACAAATAAGCTTAGGTAAGACACATTAGCGAAGGATTTACTCGTCTCTCCCCTCCTAGTCCTATTCTCCGATCTCCGCCAGAGACCATATCCCTAAGCTCTGAGACTAACTGTGACGCCCCCAAAATAGGTATACATCACCTATTCTGAGTCGTCACACTACTACAAAACAGTAAATAGACAACGTAGAAAAAACGTTGTGGTTTCATTCAGCAAAACGTCGTGGTTAAGTGTGTCATCTATTTGACACCCTTACACAATATTTTTAAAACGTTGTAGTTAAGCACATTAGACAACGTTTTTTAAGAAAAAAATGTTATAGATTTATTTTCCATAAATTAGTAGATGCTTAAAAATATTGTAGAAAGTATGATTCCACAACGTTTTCTGGCTAAAAATGTTGTAGTTTAATGTATCAGACAACGTTTAAGCACATTTACACAACGTTTTTAAATTGTTGTAGATAAAAAAAAAGAAAAAAAAATTATGGTTCACCTACATTAATAACTCACCTGCAATATGCTAATGCCATGATATATAGCTAAAAGGTCTAAACTCTTATTTAAATTTAAAGCCAAAATATATCAACAATTCAAAATACATCCCAATAATACCATTCGTTTACAGTTTTAAATTACTACATCCACAAAATATATACCAAACTGTTCATATATACATCTCAAATTCACTATATTAATATTGATACCTCCTTCGGACGTGTATATCTCTGTCGTTGTAGCGCCTACTGCTCAGATATCAAAGAAATGAGTAATAAATGAGTAAGCCAAAATATAAATAAATATAAGCAGTACAATGGTTTCACTCACTGATAGTGTTCCTGCATCTCTTTCATGCAGTTCCTGTGAATAGTGTGACCACAAGGCATAACTAGTACATCATTTCTCGTCTCAAAAGATACTGCACAAATTACCATTGTTAGCCTATTTTGGATTATGAGCTGGCAAACTGAACTTAACCCCACCATATGAATATTAATAAAGCACAACATACAGATAAAGAAACATTGTATAGCGTGTACCTCAAAGCAAATAGGACAGTCATGATGCATTGCTCCTTCAACACAGGGATGATTGTCCTTCAAAAGAACCGAGTAGCAGCATCCAGCAACAATATCGTACAAGTAGATTGTTCATTCGATAAAGCCAACCTTTAGACATAACAACCAAAGAACTTCCATTGGTTGCACCAGCTATTGAGCTGATATAATAGTTCTTCTCCCATTGTTCCATGATCTAATCCTGATGACAATTTAAACGATAAGAATAATGTGAGCATGTCCAATTAAATATAAATTAATGATGAAAGAAGACGGAAACAATGAATATAAACCAAAGGTTTGCAGCTGAAGCCACACAACTAATATATAAACCATCTTCATTGCCCTTTTCGACATGCTGGTGCAGCCTCATGTCTGCAACATTATAATGATATCTACACATCCAACATACATGTGCTTATTGTTAAAGGAAGAGGCTGCAATCTCGTGATGCAACTCAAACACGTGACAATATTTTCTTTGAGCCAACTTACAAACGTTAATTTATGAATATTCGAAGGCTTAATAACTAGTGGATATAAAGAGTCAAGAAACTTTCTCACAATCCATTCTTGAAAGAAAATATATTATTCTGCACTCATCACGATGATTTTCTTTAATGAAGGTGTCAATATCGTCCATACGTTTTTTTGTCCTGGGAGTACAGAATACCTGCGATAATGCAAAGGTTATGTCACTGCTACTAAATGCATCGTATGTGATCCAGTCAACTAATTATTCATGCAAGGTTCACTTACATGACTCAGTTTAGAATTCAGAAATGTGAGCAATTATAAATTTCTGCAATTATTCACCAATGATTTAAAAAAAAAAAAAGAAAAAAAAGCAAAACAATTTTGAAGAGCAGCAGTACCCAGTCGTGAACTCCGCATGAGATTCAAGGGAACAGTTCAATTAGTGAGTTACAAGAAACAACTTCAAGATCAAACACAACATACAATGTCTCTACGGACTTGCCCATTAGAAAAATTAAAGCTATCTGTAAGACTCCAATTTTTTATAAATGAAATTAAATTTCTTCTATTTATTATTTTGAAAGAGTAAGGGTTGATTTGATTAATGTGGTTAGTTATGGGTAAAATACGCAAATATCTTGAATAAACAAGTGATTATAAAATATTCTTTGTTGTCGGGGAATATTCGTTTGGTTGTGGAATATTCTTGTTGTCGGAGAATATTCGTACGACGATGTAGCCTTTTGTGGGCCCCATAACGGAAAGCGATTGGATGAAAAAAATGACAACTATAAGTTGTTTATAAATAACGGCGTAGTTGTTACCATTAACACTGTTAGAATACCCGGTGGTTAAAACACAGTAATGCGCGTTATTGCACAGTAGCACACGGTATTGCACCAATTATTGATTCTTACGTAAGAAGACACTACTCAATAATTGTTACAGTAATTACTGTTCAATATTTTATTTTATTGATTCAATAATTGCTACGTTAATATTTTATATTATTATTGTTTCAATAATTGTCACTACACAGTATTTTCCATTATCAGATTAATAATTCATATTTGAATAATATTATTAGATAGCATTATTAGCAATGTCTAGAAAGTTCTGTCTAAGGAGAGGTTTGGTCACCTAATTGCGCGTCAGTAAGGAGAAATCCTTATTGAAAAGCTCCCTCTTTCTTAGAAACGGCCTGGTTGTCAATATTGTGATTCTGTAATATTATTTGTGAATAATTAATTATTGATTTATATGATAAGGAAAATAATCACTTTATGTGGATATAGATGGAGAAAATTTTTAAGGTGACAATTGTTGAAAATTGGTATTTTATATTTTCTGATAAAATAATTCATTTAAATATATTATTATATTTTAATAATATAATAATGGTGATATTTTTATAATGAATATGTGATATATGAATAAATGAGGAGGAAGAGTATTTTTGTTACAAAAAATATTTAAAACATATTTTTCATGTTTGTGGACTCCAATTTTTGACTGAAATTTGATTATAGGCTGTAAAATCGTCCGAATGTGAATTTCGGTCAATTTCTGTTTAGAATTTGGAAAAACTTAAACTTACAGAGTTGTAGAAAATTAAAATTCCTATGAAATGGACATAAGATTTAAATTTTTCTGATAAAAGGGATATTTATTATGAATTATTGAAGTTTCGGATAATTGATTTTTGAAGTTTTAGTTATTTTTTTATGAAAAACGTTTTTTGCAATTGGGTGGGCCCCACATGTGATATAAATGTCCTGAATTTAGTTGGTCTAAGGTGGGCTTGAAAATTTTTAATTATATTAATATTTTATTAAATTTTTTACTTTGGTGTTCTAAGTATTTTTCTATAAATAGGGTGCTTAGGTTAGAATTAAAAATTACACCAGAAATTGAAATCTTCTCTCTCTATATTATCGAGCGTATTCTTGTGAGTATTTTGATAATTTGAGTGTTACTATACAGTGCAAGTTCCTTCAGTACTATATCTAGTATTCTAGTCAGAGGTACTGTCTTTTTGGAGGTAAGGGATGTTATTTTTTTTATAAATGAAATTATTTCTTTCAATATCATTATGCCGAAATATTGATCTGAACTTTTTATCAAATTTAGAACTTTTAGTGTCAGGGTTACTATTCACGAATACGGCATTATTCACGAAAAATTAAATTTTCATTTTTTTTTCAAGATATCTATTATGGGTACTAGCTTTGATTGTATCCATATTTTGATCATTCTTGAATTTTACTCCACTATAGTTATTTATGAAATATTTTTGAATTTGGATTGTTTAAGGTACGAATCCTTAATAGTTATTTTTTGTTTCACTGGATTCGTTTTTTTTTAAAATATTTTTCATCATCCTCAGTCCTAAATGATGATATTACCGAATATCTTTGGCCTGTAGTGCAAAGATGAATGATTTTCTGATGAATATCTTTGGCCCGTAGTGCAAAGATGAACAGGTGTTGAGATGAACATGATCAACTAATGAATATCTTTGGCCTGTAGTGCAAAGATGAATATTTGATTCAAGATATTACAAGGATAAAATATTGATGATGGACTTTTAAATTCATAGATGATAGTAGATTTCATCCTCTACTTAACTCTTCTAATGAATTATTATTTCCGCTGCGAATATTGATTTATAATTTGTTGTCTATTGTATTCTATTAGATTTTTTTCTGTTGAGGACTAACGATAATTTGTTCTATATTATCTTAGTCATAATATTCTTTACTAGGCTAGTTGAGCTCACCCTTTCCTTTTTGTTCCATTTTTCTTCTCAGGAGGCGAGAATGTAGCGAGTGCTAGTCGGAGTATGGAATGATGGTTCTAGAAAGATGTTTTAGTAGTCATCACTATTTTTATAAAATAAAGTGTCAATAATTGTTATGAGGACTTATTTGAGTGTGGATATTGTCTAGAAGATAAAATTTGTATTTTAAACTCACAGTTAAGTGTTGTCGTATTTTGCACGACAATTGTATTAATAAAGTTGTAGTTGTTTCTGTACCATGTATTTGGCGACTCAGAATGGGTGATATATGCCTATTTTGGGGGCGTCACAGTTGGTATCAGAGCTTAGGGATATGGTCTTTGACGGAGATCAGGGAATAGAACTAGGAGGGGAGAGACGAGTAAATCCTTCGCTAGTATGTCCTACCTAAGCTTATTTGTTAGTTGGTCAGAGTATAGGGTTATTATCTTGCATGTCAATTTCTTTAATTAATCCTTGTTTTATGGCAGTATTTAAGAATGACAGCTGAAAATATTGACGATGGAGTAAATGAGACCGTGGAGACACCATTAATTACCAATAAGGAGAATGTGCAATAGGCCGGCAATGTTCCTCTTGTAAATAACACCACTGAGAAGACGATGAACGATGAGATGTTTAGAAGCTTTTTGCGGTTCATGCAAAACCAGACGAAGGAGACTCTTGTTTAAAATACAGATAGAAACAATGGCAACGCACAACTGGTCACAACCAAGCAGTTCAAAGAGTTGGGACCACCAGAATTCTGGGGAAAGCCGAACCCGATTAAAGTAGAAACGTGGGTCAAGCAAATTACCAAGATATTCGATGTCTTGGGATGCACGGAGGAACAGAAGGTTCCATTCGCCACCTTTATATTCCGTAATGAAGCAGATTACTGGTGGGAATCTGTGAAGCGTACTCATCCAGCCGCACTCAGCATGTCTTAGGAGACATTTCAGAAACTGTTCAATGACAAGTACTTTCCTGAAAGTATTCATCATATGAAGGAGGTAGAGTTTATTAGACTGGAGCAGAACAACATGACGGTGTCCCAATATGAGGCGAAATTCGTGGAGTTATCCAGGTTTGCACCTCATTTGGTGCAGAATGAGGAACGTATGACGCGGATGTTTCTGAGAGGTTTGAAACCCGACATACGTCAGTATCTTATTTCTCATAAATTTTCTCTATATTCAGATGTTATCAACAGGGCTCAATTATTAGAGCGAGATAACGAGTACGTTCAACCGAGGGACCACACTAGGATCGTACTGGTGACAGCAGTCATCGGAGCAACGATAACCAGCGGGAAAAGAAGAACACGAACAAAATCGGTAACCTCTCTGGTGGTAATCGTTGCCATGATAATAGAAGAAGCAAGTGGGGGAGAGATTTTAAAAACAGGAAATTGAACAAAGACAATGTGAAGACGTCAGCACCAGCAGCAACTGGTTCTAAGGGAGGAGAACGACCACCGGTCGTATACTACAAATCTGGAAAAGAGGGACATATCAGCCCAAACTGTCCACAACAGTTCAAGGTATGTTATAATTATAGAAAGGAAGGGCATATCACTCGAGATTGTACTATAGTGAAACCAAGTCTAGCAGGGATGGTGACTCAAAAGGCTGTCCCAGAAAAGTCAAAGTCAACAGTTCCTGGAAGAGCGTTTGTTGTAACTGGTCAAAATGCAAGGAACCCAAACGAGGTGATAACGGGTAAGCTAATCGTAAATTCTTGCGAAGTTTATACATTACTTGATACCGGTTCTACCCATTCATTTTTCTCTCCTGCTTGTGCTCAACGTTTAAACTTGACTCCGGAGAAATTAGACTTTGACCTATCTGTGGAGACTCCGTCAGGAGAAACTTTCATAACATCCACTGTTTATAAATCTTGTTTGATCCAAGTTGGCACCATCACATTACTTATTGACCTTATCTCTTTAAAGATACTTGCTTTTGATGTGATTTTAGGGATTAATTGGTTAACTACTCATCATGCCAAAATTGATTATTTTCGTAAGGTTGTTAGTTTTCATATTCCTAATCAACCTGTTATTCGAATTCAAGCAACTAAACCACTAAAATCAATCACTGTTATATCAAGCCATAAAGCCATTCGTTTATTAAAAAACGTTCTTAGCCCATGTTATGGATTTGAATAAAGACACGTCAGATTTGAATAATATTCCTGTTGTTAGTGACTTTCCTGACGTATTTCCTGAAGAACTTTCCGGTCTACCCCCAGAACATGAAGTTGAATTCTTTATTGACCTTGAACCTGGTACAAAGCCCATTTCTAAAACCCCATATCGAATGGCTCCTACTGAACTTCAGGAGTTAAAGGTTCAACTACAGGAGTTGTTGGACATCGGTTTCATTCGTCCTAGTACATCTCCTTGGGGTGCTCCTGTTTTATTTGTAAAGAAGAAGGACGGGAGTATGCAACTTTGTATTGACTACCGGAAATTGAACCATGTCACTATCAAGAATAGGTATCCGCTACCTCGTATTGATGACCTGTTTGACCAGTTACAAGGAGCACAATTCTTTTCAAAGATCGATCTTCGTTCTGGATATTATCAATTGAAGATTAGAACTGAGGATATTCCGAAGACTGCCTTTAGAACTTGGTACGGGCATTATGAATTCTTATTCATGTCTTTTAGATTGACTAATACTCATGTGGCTTTCATGGATATGATGAACCGAGTATTCAAAGAATATTTGGATCAGTTCGTTGTTGTCTTTATTGATGACATCCTCATATATTCCAAAAGTCGTGAAGATCATGAGCACCATTTGAAGCTGGTACTCCAAAGGCTTTGTGAAAACAAGCTTTATGCCAAGTTGAAGAAATGCGAGTTCTGGCTTGAGGAAGTAGCATTCCTTGGGCACGTGGTGTCAAAACATGGAGTATCTGTTGACCCGACGAAGATTGAAGCAATACAAAATTGGGAGCAACCGAAGTCGGTGACCGAAGTACGAAGCTTTCTGCGCCTAGCTGGTTATTATCGGAGATTCGTGGAAGGATTTTCTAGAATCGCTACTCCATTAATTCAGTTGACTCGGAAGGATACAAAATTCGTATGGAGCGAGAAATGCGAGAAGAATTTTCAAGAACTTAAGAGGAGACTTATTTCGGCACCTGTTCTGACAATACCATCTGGTTCGGATGGATTTGTTATCTACAGCGATGCTTCAGGCAAAGGGTTAGGATGTGTTCTCATGCAACATGGGAAGGTCATAGCCTATGCCTCGCGACAACTCAAAGAATATGAGAGGAATTACCCTACTCATGATCTAGAGTTGGCAATGGTCGTTTTCGCGTTCAAAATCTGGAGGCACTATCTATATGGGGAGAAAGTGGAGATATATTCGGATCATAAAAGCCTTAAATATTTCTTCACCCAAAAAGAACTCAACACGCGGCAACGACGTTGGCTGGAACTGTTGAAAGATTATGACCATACCATTCAATACCATCCTGGAAAAGCGAACATGGCAATTGACGCGTTGAGTAGAAGATCATATGCGGGAACGAGTGCGATGCTGTCAACACAAAGGCCCATTTTGTGTGATTTACAAAAGATGAAGATAGAATTCAAGACTCCGGGGACCTATGCGATGATGTCAAATATACGCATAGAACCAACTTTAATCGATAAAGTTAAAGTTGCTCAAGCCACAGACCCAGAGCTGATGCGTATGAAGAAGAAAGTACAAGAAGGTGTTATCCCAGAAGCAAGAATCGATGAAGAAGGAATACTTCGAGTTAACTCCAGACTTTGTGTTCCTAACGACTCTGATTTGAAGTACAACATCATGATGGAGGCACACAACACACCGTTTGTAATTCACCCTGGAAGTACCAAAATGTATCGTGATCTTCGACATACATTTTGGTGGAGCAATATGAAGAGAGAGATCGCGAAGTTTATCTCGAGGTGTTTAACTTGTCAACGTGTAAAGGCGGAGCATCAAGTGCCAAAGGGTCCATTGCAACCACTTGAGATTCTAAAATGAAAGTGAGAACACGTTACCATAGATTTCGTTACGGGTCTTCCAAAGGTTTCTCAAGGCATAGATGCGATTTGGGTTATTGTTGATAGATTAACCAAGTCTGCTCATTTCTTGCCGATACGAGAGACTTATTCGCTTGAACGTCTTGCTCTTATGTACGTGAATGAGATTTTGAGGTTGCATGGCATGTCAGTATCCATAGTTTCGGATCGTGACCCAAGATTCAATTCACGATTTTGGGTTAGTTTGCAGAAAGCTATGGGCTCGGATTTACGATTCAGTTCGGCATACCATCCTCAAACGGACGGACAATCAGAGAGGACTATTCAAACTCTTGAAGATCTATTAAGACTCTGTGTTCTAGACTTCAAAGGGAGCTGGGATAAGTATTTACCATTAGTGGAATTCTCCTACAACAATAGTTATCAGGCAAGTATAGGTGTGGCTCCATTTGAAGCATTGTATGGTCGAAAGTGTGGATCTCCAGTATGTTGGGATGAGGTGGGTGAAGCAACATTATTGGGACCAAAGTTGGTACGTATGACTATAGAAAAGATCCAAATGATTCGACAACGTATACAAACGACACAGAATCGACAAAAGAGTTATGCGGATCTTCATTGAAAGGACATGGAATTTGATATTGGGGATCATGTATTGTTACGTGTTGCTCCATGGAAGGGAGTTATAAGATTTGGGAAGAGAGGAAAGCTCAATCCACGATTTATTGGTCCATTTTAAATTCTTGCCCGAGTAGGAAATGTGGCCTACAGACTCGCGTTACCTCCAAGCATGTCTCGTGTTCATAATATTTTTCACATATCTATGCTTCGTAAATATGTGAAAGACCCAAACCACATTATTGAGTTAGAACCAGACGAGATAGTCGAAGACTTAACGTATGATGAGGTAGCTATCAAGATCTTGGATAGGAAGTAGCATGTTCTATGCACCAAGGTTATACCACAAGTTAAGATTTTGTGGAGGAACCATGCTATTGAGGAAATGACTTGGGAGTTGGAAACGGAAATAAAAGCGAGGTATCCTTACCTTTTCAAAACACCAGGTACGTACGTCAATTTCATAAGGAGGGGAGGTTGTAAGACCCCAACTTTTTATAAATGAAATTAAATTTCATCTATTTATTATTTTGAAAGAGTAAGGGTTGATTTAATTAATGTGGCTAGTTATGGGTAAAATGCGCAAATATCTTGAATAAGCACGTGGTTATAAAATATTCTTTGTTGTCGGGAAATATTCGTTTGGTCGTGGAATATTCTTGCTGTCGGGGAATATTCGTACGACGGCGCAGCCTTTTGTGGGCCCCATAAAGGAAAACGATTGGATGAAAAAACCGATAAGTATAAGGTATTTATAAATAACGGCGTAGTTATTACCATTAACACTGTTAGAATACCCGGTGGTTAAAACACAGTAATACGCGTTGTTGCACAGTAGCACACGGTATTACACCAATTATTGATTCTTACGTAAGAAGGCACTACTCAATAATTGTTACAGTAATTACTGTTTAATATTTTATTTTTTTGATTCAATAATTGTTACGTTGATATTTTATATTATTGTTGTTTCAATAATTATCACTACACAGTATTTTTCATTATCAGATTAATAATTCATATTTGAATAATATTATTATATAGTATTATTGGCAATGTCTAGAAAGTTCTGTCTAAGAAGAGGTTTGGTCACCTAATTGCGCGCCAGTAAGGAGAAATTCTTATTAGAAAGTCCTCTCTTTCCTGGGAACGGTCTGGTTGTCAATATTGTGATTCTGTAATATTATTTGTGAATAATTAATTATTAATTTATATGATAAGAAAAATATTCATTTTATGTGGATATAGATAGAGAAAATTTTTAAGGTGACAATTGTTGAAAATTGGTATTTTATCTTTTCTGATAAAATAATTCATTTAAATATATTATTATATTTTAATAATATAATAATTGTGATATTTTTACAATGAATGTGTGATATATGAATAAATGAGGAGGAAGAGTATTTTTGTTACAAAAAATATTTAAAACATGTTTTTCATGTTTGTGGACCCCAATTTTTGACTAAAATTTGATTATAGCCTGCAAAATCGTCCGTATGTGAATTTCGGTCAATTTCTGTTTGGAATTTAGAAAAACTTAAACTTACAAAGTTGTAGAGAATTGAAATTTCTATGGAATGGACATAAGATTCAATTTTTTCTGATAAAAGAGCTATTTATTATGAATAATTGAAGTTTCGAAATAATTGATTTTTGAAGTTTTAGTTTTTTTTTATGAAAAATATTTTTTGCAATTGGGTGGGCCCCATATGTGATATAAATGTGTTGAATTTAGTTGGTCTAAGGTGGGTTTGAAAAATTTTAATTATATTAATATTTTATTAAATTTTTTACTTTGGTGTTCTAAGCATTTTTCTATAAATAGGGTGCTTAAGTTAGAATTAAAAATTACACCAGAAACTGAAATCTTCTCTCTCTATATTATCGAGCGTATTCTTGTGAGTATTTTGATACTTTGAGTGTTGCTATATGGTGAAAGTTCCTTCAGCACTATATCCAGTATTCTAGTCAGAGGTACTGTCTTTTTGGAGGTAAGAGATGTTATTATTTTTATAAATGATATTATTTTTTTCAATATCATTATGTCAAAATATTGATCTGAATTTTTTATCAAATTTGAAACTTTTAGTGTCGGGGTTACTATTCACGTATACGGCACTATTCACGTATACGCTACTATTCACGAATACGGCACTATTCACGAAAAATTAAATTTTTAATTTTTTTTCAAGATATCTATTATGGATACTAGCTTTGATTGTATCCATGTTTTGATCATTCTTGAATTTTACTCCACTATGGTTATTTATGAAGTAGTTTTGAACTTGGATTGTTTAAAGTACGAATCCTTAATATTTGTTCTTTTGTTTCACTGGATTCGTTTTCTTTAAAATATTTTTCATCATCCTCAGTCCTAAATGATGATATTACTGAATATCTTTGGCCTGTAGTACAAAGATGAATGATTTTCTGATGAATATCTTTGGCCCGTAGTGCAAAGATGAACAGGTGTTGAGATGAACATGACCAACTAATGAATATCTTTGGCCTGTAGTGCAAAGATGAATATTTGATTCAAGATGTATATTGATTGATGTTACAAGGATAAAATATTGATGATGGACTTTTAAATTCATAGATGATAGTAGATTTCATCCTCTACTTAACTCTTCTAATGAATTATTATTTCCGCTGCGAATATTGATTTATAATTTGTTGTCTATTGTATTCTATTAGATTTTTCCCTGTTGAGGACTAACGATAATTTGTTCTATATTATCTTAGTCATAATATTTTTTTACTGGGCTAGTTGAGTTCACCCTTTCCTTTTTGTTCCATTTTTCTTCTTAAGAGGCGAGAATGTAGCGAGTGCTAGTCGGGGTATGGAATAATGGTTCTAGAAAGATGTTTTAGTAGTCCTCGCCATTTTTGTAAAATAAAGTATCAATAATTGTTATGAGAACTTATTTGAGTGTGGATATTGTCTAGAAGACAATATTTATATTTTAAACTCACACTTAAGTGTTGTCGTATTTTGCACGACAGTTGTATTAATAAAGTTGTAGTTGTTTCTATACCATGTATTTGGCGACTCTGAATGGGTGATGTATACATATTTTGGGGGCGTCACACTATCAAATTATGCTAACTCGCCCCCATTGCAGTGACTTTTTTCTAGTGCTTTTGACCTGAAAAAATAGAGGTATCAAGAATTACAAGTAAAAGCACCTAAATTTAACCAATAAGCAAGTGAAAGTTAACAGCTTTACTTTAATAGTACATGAGCCCATTAGCTTTATTCATTCAAGTAATCAAATTGGGTTTCCCTCAAAGAGGATAGCTATTCCTATGGAAATGAGCAAATACTTAATAAGTTTTTCCCGTGTTTCCAGGATTTTTACGCGAACCTTGTTTTCCCTGGCATAGAAGTTAAATTAAGCAAAATGCCAACTGATATATTTAAGCCATACTATCCAGATAAAATTAAGAGTACTTGTGTGTCACGTGTTGATTTGAAGAAATCACCATCATCACGCATAGGCCAACCCAAAGAGAAGCAATCGGACGACCTAGACAACATCAGACATAATCATAAATGACAAAAAAATGATTATAAAAAGAGATAGTTCATTCCTACTCCTTACATACCAAAATAACTCATTTAGATCATCATAATTGCACCAAGCTGTGTGAGGGGCTTTTCCATTTTTGCTCTTCTTGGCTTCCTGTAATATCATAAGCATCAACAATTTCTGAAACCTAATGCCAAAACTTTGAAAGTAATGTGCATGCTTTCACTAGAAAATACCTTGTCAATTACTCTGTAAATAGGTGTCATAACCTTCCGCAGGAAAGACTCATCGTCCCCACCATAAGAAGCTTTAATGTTTTCCCCAGTAACTATACTGACATCTCCAGCCAACAGGCCATGGAGTTCATATGCCATCTAAACATATCAGCACAATGCCGTGAAACATTAAATATAGTATATATAACAGATAATATACTTCAATGAACGGAAGATGTAAATTACTATACAAATACCAGTATCCAGATCTAGACAAAGCGCACATTAGCTGCTTCACCCCAAATGAGAATGACAGAATGACAGTTGTTTGAGGAGATAGCAGACACAAATAACAGTATGACACACATATGCAAACATTTGATTAAGAACCTTACAAATATGAAGTTAAAATGAAACCTAGGAAAGTGTATAATGCATTTATAGGGTGGATTCAAAATAGGCGTAAGGTAACTAATGTGACGCCCCAAAATAGGTATACAACACCCATTCTGAGTCGCCAAATATATGGTACAAAAAGCAAACTATAATTTCAATAATACAATTGTTGTGCAAAATACGACAACACATACTGTGAGTTTAAATACAAATATTGTCTTCTAGACAATATCCACACTCAAATAAGTCCTCATTATAATTATTCAAACACTATTTTACAGAAATAGTGAGGACAACTAAAATATCTTTCTGGAACCATCACTCTATACCCCGACTAGATCCTGCTATGTTCTCACCTCCTGAGAAGAAAAATGGAACAAAAAGTAAAAGGGTGAGCTCAACTAGCCCAGTAAAGAATATTATGACTAAGATAATATACAACAAATTATCATTAGTATTCAACAGGGAAAAATCTGATAGAATATAATCGACAACAACTTTTAGATCAACAACTGCAGCGGAAACAGCAAACCATTAGAAGAGTCAAGTAGAGAATGAATTCTACTATCTTCTAAGATTTAAAAGACCATCATCAATATTTTATCCTTGTAACATCAATTAATAATCATCTTTAACCAAATATTCATCTTTGCACTACAGGCCAAAGATATTCATTTGTATCACCAGTCGGTCATGTTCATCTCAACACATGTTCATCTTTGCACTACAGGTCAAAGATATTCATCAGGTAATCATACATCTTTGCACTACAGGCCAAAGATATTCAGTAATATTATCATTCAGGATTGAGGATGATGAAAAATATCTTAAAAAAAACGAATCCAGTGAGACAGAAGGACATATAGTAGGGATTCGTATAACAGTTTATCCAAGATCAATAATACTTCATAATAATCAATTGTGAAGCAGAATTCAAAAATAAAAATTAAAATATGGATACAATCAAAAATAGTAACCATAATAGATATCTTGGACAAAAAGGAAAAATTTTATTTTTCAGTGAATAGTGCCGTATTCGTGAATAGTGTCGTATACGTGAATAGTGCCGTATACGTGAATAGTAACCCCAACACAAAAATTTTCAAATTTGATAAAAAAAACTCATATCAATATTTCAGCATAATGATATTGAAGAAAATAATATCATTTAAGAAAAAAATAATATCCCTTACCTCAAAATAACCGTACTTCTGACTGAATATCGGATATGAGGCTGAATGAAACTTGTGCTGAATAGCAACTTTCAAAGTATATAAATACTCATAAAATACACTCAATAATCTAGAGAGAGAAAGAGAGGAAACTTATGAATTCTGGTGTGATTTTCAATTCTAACTTAGCCCTCTATTTATAGGAAAATGTTAGCACGCCGAAGCAGACTTAACCTGTAACCTGATGGCTTTACCTGCTACTATTTCCACCCACCACATTTGAATAAAAATCTCAGCACATTTCTTCACCAACCAAGAGTGGGGTCCACTAATTCTAGAATTTTTCACCAAAATGATTAACTCCGAAAATTCAATAATTTATGAACCAGTCATCTCGTAAAATTCATAACAAATCATACGTCCATTTTTAACGGTTCAAAATTTGTGGACATATACTCAACTTATATATGTATAATATATCCAAATATTACCACGATCCAATGGTCGGATTAAAATTTATAACCCCCGCAAAATATCTCAAAAATCCTGATTTTTAATACCTCCATTCCAACAAAAATACTGATAAAAACCTCAACATTAACTCCTTCATTTTTAACCACAAAAATATATCCCTCATTTATATCCACATAAAATAAATATTTTCTTATCATATGAATCAATAATTAATTATTCACAAATAATATTACAGAATCACATTTATGACAACCAGGCCGTTCCCAGGAAAGAGGGGGCTTTCCAATAAGGATTTCTCCTTACTAGCGCGTAATTAGATGATCAAACATCTCCTTAGACAGAACATTCTAGACATTGTCAATAATGTTATCTAATAATATTATTCAAATAATATGAATTATTGATCTGATAATGGAAAATACTGTGCAGCAACAATTATTGAAACAATAATAATATAAAATATTAACGCAACAATTATTGAATAAATAAAATAAAATATTGAACAGTAACTACTGTAACAATTATTGAGTAGTGACTTTCTTCGTAAGAATCAATAATTTAAAAATAATGTGCAATCCGTGTGCTACTGTGCAACCACGCGTATTACTGTATTTTAACCGCCGGGTATTTCAACAGTGTTAACGGTAACAACTACATCGTTAATTATAAACAACTTATACTTGTCGTTTTCTTTATCCAATCGCTTTTCGTTATTGGGCCCACAAATAGCTGCACCGTCGTACGAATATTCCCCGACAGAAAGAATATTCCACGACCACACGAATATTCACCGACCAAAAATAAATAGTTTATAACCACTTTCTTATTTGAAATATTTGCGCATTTTACCCATAACTAACCACATTAATCAAATCAACCCTTTCTATTTCAAAATAATAAATAGAGGAAATTTAATTTCATTTATTAATAAGTTGGGGTCTTACAACCTCCCCTCCTTATGAAATTTTATCCTCGAAATTGACGTACGTACCTGGTGTTTCAAAAATGTGAGGATACCCCTCTTTCATTTCTAATTCTAACTCCCAACTCATTTCTTCAATAGCATGGTTTCTCCACAAAATCTTAACTTGTGGTATAACCTTCGTGCATAGGATATGTTCTTTCCTATTCAATATCTTAACAGGTACCTCCTCGTACGTTAAATCTTCGGCTATCTCGTCTGGTTCTAACGCAATAATATGATTCGGGTCGTCCACATATTTACGTAACATTGATACGTGAAAAACGTTATGAACACGCAACATACTTAACGTTAAGACGAGTCTATAGGCCACAGTTCCTACTCGATCGAGGATTTCAAATAAATCGAAGGCTTGAGCTTTCTTTTCTTCATCGACTCTTACTTCTAGAATAACACATTCTTACACCTTCTTCTTTATATTCATCAGCTCCAGGTCTGTAGCTTGAGCGGCTTTAACGTTATCGATTAAAGTCGATTTTACTCGTATATCATCACGTGGGTCCCTAGAGTCATTAACTCTATCTCTATCATTTATAAATTATACAAAATAGGTCTTTGTGTTCAACAATATCGCACTCGGACTCGCGTATAATCTTCTACTCAATGCGTCAGCTACCACGTTCTCTTTTCCAGGATGGTATGGTCAGAACAGGTTCCGAATGAGTCGTCTCTTGAGCTATTGGAAAATCTTCTCGCATTCCTCGCTTCATACAAATTTTGTATCTTTCTAAGTCAGCTAAGTTAACGGAGTAGCGATTCGAGAAAATCCTTCCACGAATCTCCGATAGTAACCAGCTAAGCCCAGAAAGCTACGTACTTTGGTCACCGACTTCGGTTGCTCTCAATTGTGATTCATATCCCAATCTTGGATAGCACGTCATAATGGCACCTATTGTTTTACCACCACACAAATATAGAGTCCCTTACGGAGAGTCTGGCTTTGGTGCATTCCACAAAGGAAGTCTCCAGATAGAGGCTCGGGTACCAATTTCTATAGTTGAGTTTTTAACTCCTGAAGTTCAATAGGAGCTATTCAATATGAGATTTTAAAAATGGGTTTTGTATCGGGTTGAAGATCAATACAAAAATTCAATATCACGCTCTAGGTTAGGCCAGAAAATTCTTCAGGAAATACGTCAAGAAATTCACTAACAACATAAATATCCTTCAAATCTGACGTATTTTTGTTCAAGTCCATGACATGGGCTAAGAAAGCTTGACATCTGTTTTTCAATAAACGAATGGCTTTATGGCTCGATATGACAGCGATTGATTTTAGTGGTTTGGTTGCTTGAATTCTCATAACAGGTTGGTTAGGAATATAAAAACTAACAACCTTACGAAAACAATCAACTTTGGCATGATGAGTAGTTAACCAATCACTTCCTAAAATCACATCAAAAGCAAGTATCTTTAAAGAGATAAGGTCAACAGGTAATGTGATTGTGCCAACTTGGATTAAGTAAGATTTATAAACTGTAGATGTAATGAAAGTTTCTCCTGATGGAGTCTCCACAGATAGGTCAAAGTCTAATTTCTCCGAAGTCAAGTTCAAACGTTGAGCACAAACAGGAGAGATAAAAGAATGGGTAGAACCGGTATCTAATAAGGTATAAACTTCGCAAGAATTTATAATTAACTAACCTGTTATACCTTTGTTCGGGTTCCTCGCGTTTTGGGCAGTCACGACAAACGCTCTTCCAGAAACTGCCGACTTTATTTTGTCCGTATCCGCCTTTGGTGTCATCGTCCCAGCTGGACTTGGTTTCGCTATAGTACAATCTCGAGCGATATGTCCTTCCTTTCCACATTTATAACATACCTTGAACTGTTGTGGACAGTTTGGACTTATATGTCCCTCCTTTCCGCATCTGTAACATCTAACTGGTGGTCGTTCTCCTCCCCTAGAATTTGTTCCTGGTGCTGGTGCTGCTGTCGACGTCTTCCTGTCATCATTAAATTTTCTCTTCTTGAAATTTCCACTTGACTCACCTATCCTATTATCATGGCCATGATGACCACCCGAGTGGTTACCACTTTTGTCTGTATTTTTCCCTCCTCGCTGGTTCTCATCGCTCCGATGACTGCTGTCACCAGTATGACCCTGGTTGTGGTCCCTCGATTGAACATACTCATTATCTCGCTCTAATAATTGAGCCCTGTTTACAATATCTGAATATAAAAAAAAATTTATGAGAGATAAGATATTGCCGAATCTCGGGTTTTAGACCTCTTAGAAACATCTTTGTCATTCGTTCCTCATTTTCGACCAAATGAGGTGCAAACCTGGATAACTCTGCAAACGTCGCCTCGTACTGGGACACCGTCATGTTGTTTTGTTCCAGTCTAATAAACTCTACCTCCTTCATATGACGAATACTTTCAGGAAAGTACTTGTCATTAAACAGTTTCTGAAACGTTTCCCAGGACATGTTGAGTGCATCAGGCTGGGTACGCTTCACAGACTCCCACCAGTAGTCTGCCTCACCGCGGAACATAAAGGTGGCGAATGGAACCTTCTGTTCCTCCGTGCATCCCAAGACATCGAATATCTTGGTAATTTGCTTGACCCACATTTCCGTCATGATCGGATCTGGCTTTCCCTTAAATTCTGGTGGTCCCAATTCTTTGAACTGCTTGGCTGTGACAAACCGCGCGTTGTTATCATTTCCACCCGTATTTTGTACACGAGTCTCCCTCGTCTGATTTTGCATGAACTGAAAGAAGCTCCTAAACATTCCATCATTCATCGTTTGCCCGGTAACGTTGTTTACAGGAGGAATATTACCTTCCTGTTGCACGTTCCCCTGGGTGGTGATTAAAGGTGTCTCCACAGTCTCATTCACTCCATTATTAACGTTCTCTGCTGCCATTCTCAGATACTGCCACAAAACAAGGGTTAATTGACATGTCACATATTATCTCTATACTCTGACCGACCAAATAAACACCAAATAAACTTAGTCAGGTCATACTAGCGAAGGAATTCCCCGTCTCTCCCCTCCTAGTTCTTGTCTCACATCTCAGCCAGGGATCATATCCCAAAGCTCTGATACCAACTGTGACGCCCCCAAAATAGGTATACAACATCCATTCTGAGTCGCCAAATACATGGAACAAAAAGCAAACTACAACTTCAATAATACAATTGTCGTGCAAAATACGACAACACATACTGTGAGTTTAAATACAAATATTGTCTTCTAGACAATATCCACACTCAAATAAGTCCTCATTATAATTATTCAAACACTATTTTACAGAAATAGTGAGGACAGCTAAAACATCTTTTTAGAAGCATCACTCCATACCCCGACTAGATCCTGCTATATTCTCACCTCCTGAGAAAAAAAATGGAACAAAAAGTAAAAGGGTGAGCTCAACTAGCCCAGTAAAGAATATTATGACTAAGATAATATACAACAAATTATCATTAGTATTCAACAGGGAAAAATCTGATAGAATATAATCGACAACAACTTTTAGATCAACAACTGCAGCGGAAATAGCAAACCATTAGAAGAGTCAAGTAGAGAATGAATTCTACTATCTTCTAAGATTTAAAAGTCTATCATCAATATTTTATCCCTGTAACATCAATTAATAATCATCTTTAACCAAATATTCATCTTTGCACTACAGGCCAAAGATATTCATTTGTATCACCAGTCGGTCATGTTCATCTCAACACATGTTCATCTTTGCACTACAGGCCAAAGATATTCATCAGGTAATCATACATCTTTGCACTACAGGCCAAAGATATTCAGTAATACTATCATTCAGGACTGAGGATGATGAAAAATATCTTAAAGAAAATGAATCCAGTGAGACAGAAGGACATATAGTAGGGATTCGTATAACAGTTTATCCAAGATCAATAATACTTCATAATAATCAATTGTGAAGCAGAATTCAAAAATAAAAATTAAAATATGGATACAATCAAAGATAGTAACCATAATAGATATCTTGGACAAAAAGAGAAAATTTTATTTTTCGGTGAATAGTGCCGTATTCGTGAATAGTGTCGTATACGTGAATAGTGCCGTATACGTGAATAGTAACCCCGACACAAAAATTTCCAAATTTGATAAAAAAAACTCATATCAATATTTCAACATAATGATATTGAAGAAAATAATATCATTTAAGAAGAAAATAATATCCCTTACCTCAAAATAACCGTACTTCTGACTGAATATCGGATATGAGGCTGAATGAAACTTGTACTGAATAGCAACTTTCAAAGTATATAAATACTCATAAAATACACTCAATAATCTAGAGAGAGAAAGAGAGAAAACTTATGAATTCTGGTGTGATTTTCAATTCTAACTTAGCCCTCTATTTATAGGAAAATGTTAGCACGCCGAAGCAGACTTAACCTGCAACCTGATGGCTTTATCTGCTACTATTTCCACCCACCACATTTGAATAAAAATTTTAGCACATTTTTTCACCAACCAAGAGTGGGGTCCACTAATTCTAGAATTTTTCACCAAAATGATTAACTCCGAAAATTCAACAATTTCTGAACCAGTCATCTCGTAAAATTCATAACAAATCATACGTTCATTTTTAACGGTTCAAAATTTGTGGACATATACTCAACTTATATATGTATAACATATCTAAATATTACCACGATCCAACGGTCGGATTAAAATTTATAACCCCCGCAAAATATCTCAAAAACCCTGATTTTTAATACCTCCATTCCGACAAAAATACTGATAAAAACTTCAACATTAACTCCTTCATTTTTAACCACAAAAATATATCCCTCATTTATATCCACATAAAATAAATATTTTCTTATCATATGTGTAAGACCCCAACTTATTAATGAATAAAATCAAATTTTCTCTAAATATTATTGTGAATAATAAGGGGTTAATTTGATATAATACTTTGGTTATGGGTGAAATGTGCAAATTTTGCAAACTAAGCAAGTGGTTATAAAATATTTATTTTTGGTCGGTGAATATTCGGTTGGTCGTGGAATATTCTTGCTGTCGGGGAATATTCGTACGACGACGCAGCCTTGTGTGGGCCCCATAACGGAAAGCGATTGGATGAAGAAAACGACAAGTATAAGTTGTTTATAAATAACGGCGTAGTTGTTACCGTTAATACTGTTGGAATACCCGGTGGTTAAAATACAGTAGCACACGGTATTGCACCAATTATTGATTCTTACGTAAGAAGGCACTACTCAATAATTGTTACAGTAGTTATTATTCAATATTTTATTTTATTAATTCAATAATTGCTGCGTTAATATTTTATATTATTGTTGTTTCAATAATTGTTGCTGCACAGTATTTTCATTTATCAGATCAATAATTCATATTATTTGAATAATATTATTAGATAACATTATTGACAATGTCTAGAAAGTTCTGTCTAAGGAGAGGTTTGGTCATCTAATTGCGCGCCAGTAAGGAGAAATCCTTATTGGAAAGCCCCCTCTTTCCTGGGAACGGCCTGGTTGTCATAAATGTGATTCTGTAATATTATTTGTGAATAATTAATTATTGATTCATATGATAAGGAAATATTTATTTTATGTGGATATAAATGAGGGATATATTTTTGTGGTTAAAAAATGAAGGAGTTAATGTTGAGGTTTTTATCCGTATTTTTGTCGGAATGGAGGTATTAAAAATCAGGATTTTTGAGATATTTTGCGGGGGTTATAATTTTTAATCCGACCGTTGGATCGTGGTAATTTTTGGATATGTTATACATATATAAGTTGAGTATATGTCCACAAATTTTGAACCGTTAAAAATGAACGTATGATTTATTACGAATTTTACAAGATGACTGGTTCAGAAATTGTTGAATTTTCGGAGTTAATCATTTTGATGGAAAATTCTAGAATTGGTGGGCCCCAATTGTGGTTGGTGAAGAAATGTGCTGAATTATATTTCAAATGTGGTGGGTGGGAATAGTAGCAGGTAAAGCCATCAGGTTGCAGGTCAAGCCTACTAAAATTTTCCTATAAATAGAGGGCTAAGTTAGAATTGAAAATCACACCAGAAACAAGTTTTCTCTCTTTCTCTCTCTAGATTATTGAGTGTATTTTATGAGTATTTAGATACTTTGAGAGTTTCTATTCATCAGAGCAAGTTTCTTGCAGCCTTATACCAGTATTCCGACCAAAAGTACTGATATTTTGAGGTAAGGGGTATTATTTATTTCACATTCTGAAGAGATATTATTTTTCGTATTCGTATGAATATTATTTCTGTTCAATATTCATAAGAAATGTTATTTCGTTCAATATTCGCGAGAAATATTATACTCGTTTAATATTCGTAATGAATATTATTTTCGTTTAATATTCGTAAGGGATATTATTTTCTTCTTAAATGATATTATTTTCTTCAATATCATTATGCTGAAATATTGATATGAGTTTTTATCAAATTTGGAACTTTTTGTATCGGGGGTTACTATTCACGTATACGGCACTATTCACGAATACGGCACTATTCATCGAAAAATAAAATTTTTTCTTTTTGTCCAAGATGTCTATTATGGTTACTATCTTTGATTGTATCCATGTTTTGATCTTTATTTTTAAATTCTGCTTCACAATTGATTATTATGAAGTATTATTGATCTTGGATAAACTGTTATACGAATCCCTAATATTTGTCCTTCTGTCTCACTGGATTCGTTCTCTTTAAGATATTTTTCATCATCCTCTGTCCTAAATGATGATATTACTGAATATCTTTGGCCTGTAGTGCAAAGATGTATAATTACTTGATGAATATCTTTGGCTTGTAGTGCAAAGATGTATAATTACTTGATGAATATCTTTGGCCTGTAGTGCAAAGATGAACAGGTGTTGAGATGAACATGACCGACTGATGATACAAATGAATATCTTTGGCCTGTAGTGTAAAGATGAATATTTGGTTAAAGATGATTATTAATTGATGTTACAGGGATAAAATATTGATGATGGACTTTTAAATCTTAGAAGATAGTAGAATTCTTTCTCTACTTGACTCTTCTAATGGTTTGCTGTTTCCGCTGCAGTTGTTGATCTAAAACTTGTTGTCGATTATATTTTATCAGATTT
Source organism: Panax notoginseng (assembly GCA_016801055.1). Classification (NCBI taxonomy): domain Eukaryota; kingdom Viridiplantae; phylum Streptophyta; class Magnoliopsida; order Apiales; family Araliaceae; genus Panax; species Panax notoginseng. Next base: position 16,778,757 of record CM029014.1, read on the forward strand.
TTCCCTGTTGAAGACTAACGATAATTTGTTGTATATTATCTTAGTCATAATATTCTTTATTGGGCTAGTTGAGCTCACCCTTTTCCTTTTTGTTCCATTTTTCTTCTCAGGAGGTGAGACCATAGCAGGATCTAGTCGGGGTATGGAGTGATGGTTCTAGAAAGATGTTTTAACAGTCCTCACTATTTTTGTAAAATAGTGTTTGAATAATTGTAATGAGAATTTATTTGAGTGTGGATATTGTCCAGAAGACAATATTTGTATTTAAACTCACAGTATGTGTTGTCGTATTTTGCACGACAATTGTATTATTGAAGTTGTAGTTTGCTTTCTATACCATGTATTTGGCGACTCAGAATGGGTGTTGTATACCTATTTTGGGGGCGTCACAATATGAATCAATAATTAATTATTCATAAATAATATTATAGAATCACATTTATGACAACCAGGCCGTTTCCAGGAAAGAGGGGGCTTTCTAATAAGGATTTCTCCTTACTAGCGCGCAATTAGCTGACCAAACCTCTCCTTAGACAGATCTTTCTAGACATTGTCAATAATGTTATCTAATAATATTATTCAAATAATATGAATTATTGATCTGATAATGGAAAATACTGTGCAGCAACAATTATTGAAATAACAATAATATAAAATATCAACGCAGCAATTATTGAATCAATAAAATAAAATATTGAACATTAACTACTGTAACAATTATTGAGTAGTGCCTTCCTTCGTAAGAATCAATAATTTAAAAATATTGTGCAATCTGTGTGCTACTGTGCAACCACGCGTATTACTGTATTTTAACCACCGGGCATTCCAACAGTGTTAACGATAACAACTACGTCGTTAATTATAAACAACTTATACTTGTCGTTTTTTTCATCCAATCGCTTTTCGTTATGGGGCCCACAAATAGTTGCGCCATCGTACGAATATTCCCCGACAGAAAGAATATTTCACGACCACACGAATATTCACCGACCAAAAATGAATATTTTACAACCACTTGCTTATTTGAAATATTTACGCATTTTACCCATAACTAACCACATTAATCAAATCAACCCTTTCTATTTCAAAATAATAAATAGAGGAAATTTAATTTCATTTATTAATAAGTTGGGGTCTTACAACTAACGCTGAAATCATAAAAAAAATCAGAATACAAAGTTGTTATAGTTTGACATATGAAAATGGAACACACCTTGTTAAGTGGCTCGGGCTTGGGATTAAGCCTTATATGAACATTTACGAGCAGCAACGTCAAATGTTCTGTAAGATCCCAAATTATTAATAAATGAAATTTAATTTCCTCTATTTATTATTTTAAAATAGTAAGGGTTTATTTGATTAATGTGGTTAGTTATGGGTAAAATACGTAAATATTTTTAAATAAGCAGGTGGTTATAAAATATTCATTGTTGTCGGGGAATATTCGTTTGGTCGTGGAATATTCTTCCTGTCGGGGAATATTCGTACGACGGCGCAGTCTTTTGTGGGTCCAATAACGGAAAGCAATTGGATGAAGAAAACGACAAAAATAAGTTGTTTATAAATAACGGCGTAGTTGTTACCGTTAATACTATTGGAATACCCGGTGGTTAAAACACAGTAATACGCGTTGTTGCACAGTAGCACACGGTATTGCACCAATTATTGATTCTTACGTAAGAAGGCACTACTCAATAATGATTACAGTAATTACTGTTCAATATTATATTTTATTGATTCAATAATTACTGCGTTGATATTTTATATTACTGTTGTTTTTATAATTGTCACTACACAGTATTTTCTATTATCGGAATAATAATTCATATTATCTGAATAATATTATTAGATAACATTATTGGCAATGTCTAGAAAGTTCTGTCTAAGGAGAGGTTTGGTCATCTAATTGCGCGCCAGTAAGGAGAGATCCTTATTGGAAAGCCCCCTCTTTCCTGGGAACGGCCTGGTTGCCAGTACTGTGATTCTGTAATATTATTTGTGAATAATTAATTATTGATTTATATGATGAGGAAAATATTAATTTTATGTGGATATAGATGGAGAAAATTTTTAAATGTGACAATTGTTGAAAATTAATATTTTATCTTTTCTGATAAAATAATTCAATTAAATATATTATTTTAATAATATATTAATGGTGATATTTTTTACAATGAATGTGGGATATATGAGTATATGAGGAGGAAGAGTATTTTTGTTGCAAAAATTGTTTAACACATGTTTTGTGTGTCGGTGGACCCCATTTCTTGACTGAAATTTGATTATAGCCTGTAAAATCACCCGTTTGTGAATTTCGGTCAATTTCTGTTTGGAATTTGAAAAAACTTTCTTCTGTAAAGTTGTAGAGAATTGAATTTCCTATAAAAACTCGCGAGATTTGAATTTTTTGAATAAAGGGCTATTTTTTATGAATTATTGAAGTTCTGAAGTTCCGAAATAATTGATTTTTGGAAGTTTTAATTATTTTTATTAAGAAAAACGTTTTTGACATTTGAGTGGCACATGTTAATGGTGGAAATCAGCTGATGTGGTGTGCTAAGGAAATTAAGAAAATTATATTATTAATTTATTCGATTTTCTGCTTTGGTATTCTAAGCATTTTTCTATAAATAGGGTGCTTAGGTTAGAATTGAAAATCACACCAGAAACACAAGTTTCTCTCTATTTCTCTCTCTATATCGAGCGTATTCTTGTGAGTATTTGATACTTTGAGTATTGCTATACGGTGCAAGTTTCCTTCAGCACTATATCTAGTATTCCAGTCAGAAGTACCGTCTTTCCGAGGTAAGGGATGTTATTTCTTCTTAAATGATATTATTTTCTTCAATATCATTATGCCGAAGTATTGATCTAAATTTTTATCAAATTTAGAACTTTTCATGTCGGGGTTACTATTTACGAGTTACTATTCACCGAAAAAATGAAATTTCCTTCTTTTCGTCCAAATATCTATTCTGGATACTAGCTTTGATTGTATCCATGTTTTGATCATTCTTGAATTTTACTTCACTATGATAAGGTATTTTTGGACATGGATAAATCGAAATACGAATCCTTAATATTTGTTATTTTGCTTCACTGGATTCGTTTTCTTTAAAATATTTTTCATTATCCTCAGTCTTAAATGATGATATAACTGAATATCTTTGGCCTGTAGTGTAAAGATGAATAATTTCTGATGAATATCTTTGGCCCGTAGTGCAAAGATGAACAGGTGTTGAGGTGAACATGACCAACTGATGGATATCTTTGGCCTGTAGTGCAAAGATGACTATTTGATTCAAGATATTTATTGATTGTTGTTACAGGGATAAAATGTTAATGATGGGCTTTTAAATTCATAGATAATCGTAGATTTCATTCTCTACGTAACTTCTCTATGAATTATTATTTTCCGCTGCGAATATTGAATTAAAACTTGTTGTCTATTGTATTCTATTAAATTTTTCCCTGTTGAAGACTAACGATAATTTGTTGTATATTATCTTAGTCATAATATTCTTTACTGGGCTAGTTGAGCTCACTCTTTTCCTTGTTGTTCCATTTTCTTCTCAGGAGGCGAGAATGTAGCAAGTACTAGTCGGGGTATGGAATGAAGGTTCTAGGAAGTTGTTTTAGTAGTCCTCACCATTTTTTTTTGTAAAATATTATTCTAATAATTGTAATGAGGACTTATTTGAGTGTGGATATTGTCTAGATGACAATATTTGTATTTACACTCACAATTTTTATGTTGTATTAATAAAGTTGTATTTGTTTCTGTACCATGTTATTGACGACTCAGAATAGGTGTTGTATACCTGTTTTGGGGGCGTCACATGTTCCCTCTAGTTCCTGACATTATATCTCTGTAGACACCAAAATAAACCAAAAAGACAAATCATTACTTCCCAAATTCAATATAGCAACCATTAAACAATCAATATCTCATTTCAGGAATCAAGATACATGCCTGAAATTCCAATAGCAGAGTAAACAAATGAAATTCCTAATGTTGCCTCGTTAACAAGACTAATTAACTTTTTTTAATGAGTTGGCAAACTCTATTGAAATGTTCCAGAAAATGGAAAATCCTGTATACATACAGCAGATGAGATCAGATGTTTCAAAGTTTTAGACCCAGAACCCTATCGATTTGACAAATTATCAACCTTGCGGAATCCCTATCGATTTGACAAATTATCAATTAAATCATTCAAAATAAGAAGAAGAAAATTAATGCTAGAAAAATCCATAAGGCTTACATAGGTGTAAAGTTGTCGAACAAAACTGGAAAAATTATTATGCTTAAAATACTTCGAAAGCAAATCACTTGCAAATTCTGCTGGATTCCATACTATAAACGTAGATCCGTCTTCGTTCCACGAGATTACGTTGTCCACCGTGCAGTCCTCTACTAACTGGTGTGTTTTGTTCAAAAACGGTGTTGGAAGAGATCTCGCAGTATCGCCTACCGCTGATTCACCACCACTAGGATCTACCGGCGGCGGCAGAGCCATCCCCTCTTTCGTTCAAAATCATCAATATCATCAGAAAAATAATATATTTGAAGGAAAAAATTTAAAATAACACCTTAATCCATACCTGAAATGATTTCAATTCAAAGTAACAAACCAGATCTGATAGTAAAAGTATAGGAAATTTCAATACTTTAATTCTAGAAGGTTCTCCCACTGTGAGCAGTCCAAAGATACAACAAATAGATAAGAGTAAGAAAGAGAAAAATAATTTTGGAAATCGAAGGGGTGCAAAAGAAAGGAATGAAAGGCGGAAACTGAACGAAAAAGGAGAAAAGAAACAACTGTCCTTGTTTTAATTTCAAACTTTCATTTTCGCCTTTTTATTTTTTGCTCCGTGTTTTTTACTTAGATAACAATTTTTACAAAAAAATGTTATCTATTTAAAATAAAAAATTTCCCTTATAAATACATAACGTTTTTTTATATGTATCTACAACGTTTTGTTAAAAAACGTTGTAAAAAAAAATACCACAACGTTTTTTATAAAAACGTCATCTTTTAAGTGTTGTCTTTTTATGGTTTTGTACTAGTGCCAAATACATGGTACGGAAACAACTACAACATCATTACTACAATTGTCGTGCAAAATACGACAACACATAAACTGTGAGTTTAAATATAAATATTATCTTCTAAACAATATCCACACTCAAATAAGTCCTCATTACAATTATTGAAACACTATTTTATAAAATAGTGAGGACTGCTAACACAACTGACTAGAAACATCACTCCACACCCCGACTAGTTCCCGCTATATTCTCACTTCTTGAGAAAAATAGAACAAAAAAGAAAAGGGTGAGCTCAACTAGCCCAGTAATGAATATTATGACTAAGATAATATACAACAAATTATCATTAGTCTTCAACAGGGGAAAAAATCTGATAAAATATAATAGACAACAAGTTTTAGATCAACAACTGCAGCGGAAACAACAATCCATTAGAAGAGTCAAGTAGAGAATGAATTCTACTATCTTCTAAGATTGAAAAGTCTATCATCAATATTTTATCCCTGTAATATCAATCAATATACATCTTGAATCAAATATTCATCTTTGCACTACAGGCCAAATGTATTTATTTGTATCACCAGTTGGTCATGTTCATCTAAACACATGTTCATCTTTGCACTATGGGCCAAAGATATTCATCAGTTAATCATTCATCTTTGCACTACAGGCTAAAGATATTCAGTAATATCATCATTTAGGACTGAGGATGATGAAAAATATCTTAAAGAAAATAAATTCAGTGAGATAAAGATCAAAGATTAGGGATTCGTACTTTAATTTATTCAAGTTCAAAAATACCTTATAATAATCAATTGTGGAGAAAAATTCAAGAATGAAGAGCAAAACATGGATACAATCAAAGATAGTAACCACAATAGACAACTTGGACAAAGAAGAGAAATTTTTATTTTTTTATGAATAGTATCGTATTCGTGAATAGTGTCATATATGTGAATAGTGCCGTATACGTGAATAATAATCCTGACACAAAAAAGATAGAAATTCCACAATAAAATTTATATCAATATTTCGGCATAATGATATTGAAGAAAATAATATCATTTACGAAGAAAATAACATCCCTTACCTCAAAAGAATAGTAATTTCGGCTGAAATATTAGGTATAAGGCTGAAAGAAACTTGTACTGAATAATAACTCTCAAAGTATCTAAATACTCACAAAAATACGCTCGCTATAGAGAGAGAAAGAGAGAAAATTTGTTTCTGGTGTGATTTTCAATTCTAACTAAGCACCCTATTTATAGGAAAATATTGAAACGCCAAAGAAGACTAACCTGCTACCTAATGGCTTTACCTGTTACTATTCACGCCCACCACTTTTGAAATAAAATTTTAGCACATTTCTCACCAACCAAAAGTGGAGCCCACCCATTCTAGAAATTTCTAAAATATTTTAAAATTTAAACAATAATCAGCAACTTCAATAATTCATAATAAATAGCCTCTTTATCAGAAAAATTTGAATCTTATGCCTATTCGATAAAAAATTTAATTCTCTACAACTTTGTAGAAGAAAGTTTTTCTAAATTCTAAACAGAAAATGCCCGAAATCCACATACAGACGATTTTTAATACTTCCATTCTAACAAAATACTGATAAAATACCTCAGCATTAATTCCTTCATTTATATCCACATAAAATAAATAAATCAATAATTAATTATTCACAAATAATATTACAGAATCACAATACCGACAACCAGGTCGTTCCCAGGCAATTGGAGGCTTTTCGATAAGGATGTCTCCTTATTGGCGCGCAATTAGGTGACCAAACGTCTCCTTAGACAGAACTTTATTATACATTGCTAATAATGCTATCTAATAATATTATTTAAATAATATGAATTATTGATCTTATAATGAAAAATACTGTGCAGTGACAATTATTGAAACAATAATAATATAAAATATCAACGTAGCAATTATTGAATCAATAAAATAACATATTGAACAGTAATTACTGTAACAATTATTGAGTAGTGCCTTCTTACGTAAGGATCAATAATTCAACAATACTGTGCAATACCGTGTGCTACTGTGCAACCACGCGTATTACTGTACTTTAACCACCAGGGTATTCCAACAGTGTTAACGGTAACAACTACGCCGTTATTTGTAAAAACTTAAACTTATCGTTTTCTTCATCCGACCGTTTTCTGTTTTGGGGCCCACAAATGGCTGCGCCATCATACGAATATTTCCCAACAGCAAGAATATTCTCCATGACCAAACGAATATTCCCCGACAACAATGAATATTTTATAACCACTTGCTTATTTTGTAAAATTTGCACATTTCACCCATAACCACAACATTATATCAAATTAAGACCTTATTATTCAAAATAATAATTAGAGAAAATTCGATTTTATTTATAAAAAAGTTGGGGTCTTACAGTTAAATAGTGGAACCGTCTGCAGTTTAGTTTTCAAAATTCTGCAGTTTAATACTGCGGACGGGATAAATGTCCAAAATACCCTCCTTGTAAAAATCTCTCGTCCGCAGTATTAAATTGCAGACGCTAAGTATTTTTGGCCAATTGAGAAACGACGTTGTTTATAAATAAGTATAGTCCGCAGTATTAAATTGTAGACGCTAAGTATGGCAGACCAATTAGCCAATGACGTAGTATTGATCAAATTCTTTTTTTTTAGTTTTTTAGGCTCCGCAGTATTAAACCGCGGATGCCAAATAATCTAAAATTTCATTGATTCACTCTATGATTGTGAATCAATTAAAACTAAAATAGAAAATAGGGTTTGAGCACCAAACAATTTCATCTAGAATAGCAGATTACATAAATCTTAGTTTATCATTACTCTACTCCCTACATCAGCTTACCAGCTGTCCTTCGCTGTGGTGATAAAAAACTGCGGAATAAATGACTTCGAATTTAAAGAAGAAACGGATGACTTCGGGAGTTCAACGGATGTCTGAGGCTTCAGAACGAATGACTTTGGATTCGGATGACAGAAGGCTTCAGGGTCGGATTATATGAAGCCGAATGACAGATGGCTTCAGATCACCATTTTCGGTGTGTCGCGGAGGAGAAAGACGACTGGCCAGATGCGAGAGAGGTGGTGGAGGAGTTGAGACATATTAGGAGATGTACACGTCGGATTGTTCGGTCATGGAATTCGGCTAATGTGGTGGTTCCTGATAGTGGGACCGTAATGGTTTGAGTTTAGAAAAAGAAGAAAAACTCCCAAGAAGTGTCTGATTGTTTGTTTTGCCCAAAACCATATCATTTGCCAATGAGCTTAGGTCACCTTGGTTGGCTTCGGGATCGGCAATCTAGAATATCTCATTACTTGTGGCCGTTATAATATTCATATCACTGGCAGTAACTTCATGACGAAAATCACCATGGTTATGAAGTTGATTGAATGGAATAAACTCCAAGCAATCATCAATCTTTTTGGTCTCAAACTTCACAAAATGTAGCGTGCTCATTAGAAGACGATTGTTCCCAAATCCATTAAAAATCTCATGACTTTCCACTACAGACCTATTTTCTTGATCATCAAAGGAGCAATGATTATTTGAGAAATAGACCATCCTTTTCTTCGGCACATGATTCATCTGAAACTCGTGGATAAGGTCCAGATGGTTTACCTAATTTACAAATTGGGGGAAGATTTTTCCCTTTTATCCAGAACTCGTCAATCCATCTGAGCTTCTTGTATGAGCTTCGGGTCAATTTGAAAACTAAAGAAAATTTGAATTTGGTCATATATAGCGTTCGCAGTTTAATATTGCGGAGGAAAAACTTTTACAATGAGGGTATTTTGGTTGTCTGTCCCGTTCGCAGTATTAAACTGCTAAATACTGAAAATTAAACTGCAGACTGGAGCTCTATTAAACCATTCGATCTTAAGATGGAGGGTCACGATGTGTTGTAAAGCTAGACTCTTTTTTACAATGTTAACTATGAATTAGTTCCCACACACACACACACACACACACACATATATATATATATATATATATATATATATATATATATAATGGATCAAGTCTGGACTCCCGGACCTGACTAAAATTCGGACCCTTTTTTTTTAATTTTTTTTAATATTTTGGGTGTGATTTGGATACATATAACAAAATATGTCTGTACAGACATGTTTTGTTATATGTATCCAAATCACACCCAAAACACTGTATTATGTAAAAATTTCAGTTCCATAAAATATTAAATATTTTTTTAGTTGTTTTGAAAAAAAAAAGCAAAAAAAAAGCAAAAAAAAAGGCCCATATTTTTATAAAGTCCGGGACTGGATCCGGACTATATATATATATATATATATATATATATATATATATATATATATATATATATATATATATAACAAGTGAAGTTGTCTACTAAATCTATTATATATACTAAATCACAGTACATGGCACAATAAGTTGACATCTGTCATTCTAAAGAATTAACACATGTTCATCCTAATTAATGCTCCTAATTACCATTTACACAAATGCCCATCTAACATAACATCTATTATATATACTAAAACACAGTACATGACACAATAAGATGACATCTGTCATTCTAAAAAATCAACACATGTCCATCTTAATTAATGCTCCTTATTACTCTTGACAAAAATACCCTTGACAAAATGCCCATCTAAAATGACAATTAAGGTTGTAAAAAACCTAAATTCAATCCCCTAATTCCCATAAATCTGGAATCATATATTCAAATATGGCAACTATATTTGTTCAAATTCCTTCAAACAGTTTTTAGATTATGATTATCCTTTGTAATTTAATTGTTATCTCTTAATTTATTGATTATAATCCCCTAAATCACTACTATAAATTTAAATAGTTTTTAGATTTATATCAACTGTTTTAATATTATCCTTTACTAATTTAATTATGATATTATCCTTTGTAATTTAATTATTATCTCTTAATGTATTAATAATAATCCCCTAAATCACTACTATAACTCTAAACAATTTTTAGATTTATATCAACAAATTGTAATCTCTTCTTTCTCTCTCTGTGCCTCCCTAGCCATCTTTTTTCTCTCGGATTTTGACAACCTCTCCCTTTTTCCCTTTTGCAAAGTCTCCTCTGTAATATTTCCATAACTAACACTTGCAGCAGTAAATCCATCCAGATACTTAAGATCGTCATCTTCACTTTCAAAATCATATTCCCATTCTTTTGAATCCCAATCAATTCCATCTTTACTTTTCAACTTATCTTCTTCCCCATCACCGTCTTCAAAACTACCCTCACTGTCATCCATAAAATCATCACCTTCTTCGTCAAACTCATCACTCAAAAAAGCCTCCACACCCTCTTCATCCTACATTTCTGTTACTCCCATCTTTCTTTTCTGGTAGTACCCAGGAAGGCTTGGGTCTTCGTCTTGCATAAAAATCCCACAACCAGGGCAAATAGTGCCATAATTCTCATCCTCATCTCTCTCCTCACTAAGAAGTGGTTTCCTATAACCTTTTTTTGGGATTTTTTCTTGGTGTTTATTTGTTGTCTGGATTGTTGATTGACTACCCTTTATTTATATGATATTGGGAAAGTAGTTATATATACACGTTAAAACGTGTATATATGGTGTTCTTCAAAGTAATTGCATTGTATTATTGGTTGATTACAATATATGTTGTTAGAAATGTAGCTATTGGTTGATTATTATATCTGTTGCTAGGATAAAATAGGTTACATGTACAAAAATAAGGTTTAAAAACCTGAAAACTGCAAAACAAAAAATTTATTTAAAAAAATCAATATTTCTAACAAAATATTGTAAACGCGACGGAACTTCCGTTAGAAATAAGGAATTATAATTAATTTTTAAAAATTCTATTTCCGACGGAACTACACTTACGTCCAACTGAAGTTCCGTCGGAATTATGCATTACCATTAATTTGACACGTGTGCATGTTATTATCGACAAAATTCATCCGTCGAAAATAGTCTACCTGCAACGAGTTGTCCGTCAGCCATAATTTCGTCAATAATACGATCCAATTTTCGACGAACTTATCCCCAATAAAATTTAATCAAATTAAGTTTTCGACATAATTAAATCCTTTTGTTGTAGTGGGTACTAGATATCATCCTAATCAACTTATATCTGAAGTGTATATCCTTGAGGACTAACCAGAACTCCTTAAATATTTAATTAATCATTGCATAAATATGATCCATTAATTCCATTACTGGACACAACAAATAACCTTCTATTAAACACCATGTGATTTCTTGCCAAACAAAAACTTTCACGTGGTATATGCAATCAAAGATCTCCACAATGTTTTTCGCTTATTTTATAAATAAATCACAGGCTCAGCAACTCCATGCATGTAACGTACAAACTAGATGGATAAATATTTATTTGATTGATTACTAAGATAATTAATTGCAGGTATAGTAAATATATTTATTAAATTATTAAATATTTATTTTGATAATATATTGTTGAATTTTGTATTATAAGTTTCTTCAACCAATTGTTAAGATAACAATTAAATGCAGTGCATATTTACTTAGTTAGAAATCTAAGAAAATAATTATTATATTGTTAAATTTATTTTTAAGTATGTAATGAAATTATATATTAATGTTTCTACTGAAAAAAAACTACTTCAATTTTTGATCCGCATATAGAACCATGAAATTCAAGTTTTCAAACCGTTTTTAGATTATAATATTATGATATTATCCTTTGTAATTTAATTGTTATCTCTTAATTTAATGATTATAATCCCCTAAATCACTACTATAAATCTAAACAGTTTTAGATTTATATCAACTGTTTTAATATTATCCTTTACTAATTTAATTATGATATTATTCTTTGTAATTTAATTATGATATTATTATTTGTAATTTAATTATGATATTATCCTTTGTAATTTAATTGTTATCTCTTAATTTATTAATTATAATCCCCTAAATCACTACTATAAATCTAAAGAGTTTTTAGATTTATATCATCTGTTTTGATATTATCATTTAATAATTTAATTATGATATTATCCTTTGTAATTTAATTATGATATTATCCTTTGTAATTTAATTGTTATTTCTTAATTTATTGATTATAATCTCCTAAATCACTACTATAAATCTAGACAGTTTTTAATTATACAAATTGTTTTGATATTATCCTTTGTAATTTAATTATGATATTATCCTTTGTAATTTAATTATGATATTATTCTTTGTAATTTAATTGTTATCTCTTAATTTATTGATTATAATTTGGAGCGCTGTGAAAAAATTGGTAATTACCGTAAATAAAGTTGCTCAACCAGTTCTGTCTGTTTTTTTGTTTTCATTTTTCTTATCGGCCCTTATTTTGCAAATGGATTTCTTGCTGGTGTAATGAGCAAAAGTAAGTGATCTTTTCCTTCTGTCCACCTTTAATAGGACCATAGGTGTATTTAAATTTCATATTGTGTCATTTAATTCCATGATTGTAAAAGGTGGATGAATTTATGTGTAAACTTTGTTTAAGCTACTACTTTGGTATTTAGATTATAGTTTGTGTTCTGGAAAGCCTGATGAAGTCATTGGGTTATTAGTAGAATATTTTTGCAATGGGCTTGCATCAAAATCAGTTAAGGTAGAGGATAAAGACAAGGAACAGATATATGAGGTTGTCAATAGTGTAAGACCCCGAATTTTATGAAATAAAAGTATTCAATTTTTCTTATAATTACTATTCAGTAAATGGTTAAATTGATAAATGTTAAAGTTAAGGGTGATATATGATTTTTTTTCAAAATACACAAGTGGTTATAAAATAATCATTGTTGTCGGGGAATATTCGTTTGGTCGCGAAATATTCTTTCTGTCGGAGAATATTCGTACGACGGCACAGCTATTTGTGGGCCCCATAACGAATAACTGTCGGGTGAAGAAAACGACAAATTTGAGTTTTTACAAATAACGACGTAGTTGTTACTGTTAATACTGTTGAAATACCCGGTGGTTAAAATACAGTAATACGCGTTATTGCACAGTAGCACACGGTATTGCACAGTATTTTTGAAATTATTGATTCTTACGTAAGAAGACACTACTCAATAATTATTACAGTAGTTACTGTTCAATATTTTATTTTATTGATTCAATAATTGTTGCGTTGATATTTTATATTATTGTTGTTTCAATAATTGTTGCTGCACAGTATTTTCCTTTATCAGATCAATAATTCATATTATTTGAATAATATTATTAGATAACATTATTGTCAATGTCTAGAAAGTTCTGTCTAAGGAGAGGTTTGGTCATCTAATTGCGCGCCAGTAAGGAGAAATTCTTATTGGAAAGCCCCCTCTTTCCTGGGAACGGCCTGGTTGTCATAAATGTGATTCTGTAATATTATTTGTGAATAATTAATTATTGATTCATATGATAAGGAAATATTTATTTTATGTGGATATAAATGAGGGATATATTTTTGTGGTTAAAAAAATGAAGGAGTTAATGTTGAGGTTTTTATCCGTATTTTTGTCGGAATGGAGGTATTAAAAATCAGGATTTTTGAGATATTTTGCGGGGGTTATAATTTTTAATCCGACCGTTGGATCGTGATAATTTTTGGATATGTTATACATATATAAGTTGAGTATATGTCCACAAATTTTGAACCGTTAAAAATAAACGTATGATTTATTATGAATTTTACAAGATGACTGGTTCAGAAATTGTTGAATTTTTGGAGTTTATCATTTTGGTGGAAAATTCTAGAATTGGTGGGCCCCACTTGTGGTTGGTGAAGAAATGTGCTGAATTATATTTCAAATGTGGTGGGTGGGAATAGTAGCAGGTAAAGCCATCAGGTTGCAGGTCAAACCTACCAAAATTTTCCTATAAATAGAGGGCTAAGTTAGAATTGAAAATCACACCAAAAACATAAGCTTTCTCTCTTTCTCTCTCTATATTATGAAGCATATTTTGTGAGTATTTAGATACTTTGAGAGTTGCTATTCAGTGCAAGTTTCCTTCGGCTTTGCATTCCAGTCAGAAATACTGCACTTTTGAGGTAAGGGATATTAAGGGATTTTAATGGTTGTTATGATTTTCAGTTTCGTAATTTTTCTGATCTTCAAAAATTCTGGAAAAATTTGAAATGATATTTTGATGAGTTTTCTTGATTGTGTCCAAAAATGGTGATTTTTGGATGTATAGATTGAGAGTTATGAATTTTATGAGAAAAGACTATTTTAAAAGTAACAGCTTATAATTCCTTGTGGTTAACTCCAAAATTGATGAAATTTTTATTGGGAGTACATGTATATGATAGAAGTATACTCTGTAAATTTCAGAATTTTTAGACAAAAGTACAATTTTTGATAAATGTCTAAATATTCGGCTATTTTGGCCATATGAAAAATAGTAAATGACTTTTAAAAATTCTGAGAAAAATATATGTTCACTATGGGACTATATTATGCTAAATTCCAGAAAAGAAATATTTTTGAAACTGATTTGGTATTTTTCATGAAAATAGTCTAGTTATGAGAAAATGAATTAAATATGTTATGTGAAGTAAGAAAATTGGAAAATAGGATTTTATGGCTTGAGAATCCTATATGAGGTATATGCAGATTTTTGATGAGGGTTTTGATTATTGGTGATAAAATCTTATGAGTTTGGCATTTTAGAATGATTAAATGCATTATTTAGTAAAGTGTAAACAATTTAAAATAAATTGTTTATAAGCTTAAGAAATATTATTCTTTCAATATCATTATACCGAAATATTGGTATGGATTTTATTGTAGAATTTCTACCTTTTTGTGTCGAGTTACTATTCATGAGTTACTATTCACATTTACTATTCATGAGTTACGAATATTACTCTTGAGATTAAAACTATATGTTGATCATATTATTTTTATCATCATATATAACATTTTTATAACCTTGATGTTGAAATTCTCTTTCACTGGAGTGTAAAGATGGGTAGATTATTGGTATGATCATGACTAGGGTTCTCTTTGGCCTGTAGTGCAAAGTTGAATTGTGACTAGTATGATCATGACCATTGAATTTATAATTGAATATCTTAAGCTTAAGTGCAAAGGTGAATTGATCAACATGGTTATAATTATTGTTTATATAAATTCTGAAATGATTATATATTTCTTTGAGATATGAATATATTTGGCCTGTAGTGCAAATATGAATTGTTGATGAATATCTTTGGCATGTAGTGCAAAGATGGCCTGTTGATGAATATCTTTGGCCTGTAGTGCAAAGATGAACTGTTGTTGAATATCTTTGGCCCGTAGTGCAAAGATGGTTTGTTGATGAATATCTTTGGCCCGTAGTGCAAAGATGGATTTGTTAGTATGATTATAAACAGGAATTGTGATTTGGTATAACCATGATCTTTGATGTTTCAGGTAAAGACAGGTGATGAAAATATTCTTCGTCCTGGGTGCGAAGAAAAATTTATAGTCACAATTATGATTATGAGTTATTCATATGATTGTGGAAAGGAACTGTTGAGTGATGTTACATGGATAAAACATTGTTGGTGGATTTTTAACATGGAGAAGATAATAGACTTTATAGTCTATTTGACTCTTCTAATGGATTGCTCGTTCCGCTGCAACTATGGTTGAAATTTTTATCATTTACCATATGTTCTAAATCTCTGATTTATTATTGATGAAGGCTATTGATAATTTAATTATCTTTAGTCATGATATTCTTTACTGAGCTAGTTGTGCTCACCCTTTTGCTTCACAATTCCTTTCAGGTAATAAGAGTGTAGCTGGGTCGAGCGGGGGTAACAAGGGAATAGAACGGTGGTCATCATTTAGTAGTTATATTTGGTGAAGAAAATAGGGTGAGGCGAACCCAACGTTGGAAGGGTGTTTTGTCACTATCATACAAGATGTCTAATGACATACAACCTCGTGTCATCATAAGACAGGGTTGTGCTCATCCACTTGCTGAGTATATCTATGGGCACTACCTATATAATCTTGGTGTTTGTTTGAAGTATAATTCTCAATTAGAGACAGTGGAGATAATGATAAGTCAAGAGAAGACTCACCATTGGGAAGAATATGATAGTAATCTTCTCGTTTTTCTTTGGGGTCTATTGGGTCAACCAAGGATAATTCTGTGGCCATATGATATCTATCATAACCTAGATGCGTGGCCTCCCATGTACGAAGGTTTCCTTGAGCACTTCCCAAATATTCTAATTTCTAAAACAGTTTTTGACTATACCTTTATGTAAGGTGTTATTGTGAGGTGATGTCCACGGTTAGAACATGAGTCACATTTGGTATATATTTGTATCCAAACCCACAGCATATGTGTTGTTGTATTTTGCACGACAATTGTTGTAATAAAGTTGTAGTTGTTTTCTGTACCATGTATTTGGCGACTCAGAATAGGTTGGATGGAATGGACCTGTTTTGGGGACGTTACATTTGGTATCAGAGCTATAAGTAAAGAGCCCCGAGCCTCTCGCTGGTGACTTCCTGTTGATGGGGGATGCACCGAAGCCAGACTCTCCGTAGGGGACGCCGTTCTGCGGTGGCAAACTGATAGGTATCAATGTAAGGTGCTGACATAGGTTGGTGTCCAAAGTTACATTTGGTATCAGAGCTTAGGGATATGATCTCTAGCGGAGATCGGGGAATACAACTAGGAGGGGAGAGATGAGTAAATCCTTCGCTAGTGTGACCTACCTAAGCTTATTTGTTGGTCAGTCATAATATTGGGATATTATGTGATACGTTAATTTGTTAAATTAACCCTTGTTTTGAAGCTGTATTCTAGAATGATATTTGAAATACAGGAGATGAGCAATGAAGAAATTATGATGACAGGAAAGATGGAATCGGAAATGAAAGGAATGTATTCTCAACTCTTTGAAATACCAGGTACGTAAATTTCGGGGACGAAATTTCATAAGGAGGGGAGATTGTAAGACCCCGAATTTTATGAAATAAAAGTATTCAATTTTTCTTATAATTACTATTCAGTAAATGGTTAAATTGATAAATGTTAAAGTTAAGGGTGATATATGATTTTTTTTCAAAATACACAAGTGGTTATAAAATAATCATTGTTGTCGGGGAATATTCGTTTGGTCGCGGAATATTCTTTCTGTCGGAGAATATTCGTACGACGGCACAGCTATTTGTGGGCCCCATAACGAATAACTGTCGGGTGAAGAAAACGACAAATTTGAGTTTTTACAAATAACGACGTAGTTGTTACCGTTAACACTGTTGAAATACCCGGTGGTTAAAATACAGTAATACGCGTTATTGCACAGTAGCACACGGTATTGCACAGTATTTTTGAAATTATTGATTCTTACGTAAGAAGGCACTACTCAATAATTATTACAGTAATTACTGTTCAATATTTTATTTTATTGATTCAATAATTGTTGCGTTGATATTTTATATTATTGTTGTTTCAATAATTGTTGCTGCACAGTATTTTCCTTTATCAGATCAATAATTCATATTATTTGAATAATATTATTAGATAACATTATTGTCAATGTCTAGAAAGTTCTGTCTAAGGAGAGGTTTGGTCATCTAATTGCGCGCCAGTAAGGAGAAATTCTTATTGGAAAGCCCCCTCTTTCCTGGGAACGGCCTGGTTGTCATAAATGTGATTCTGTAATATTATTTGTGAATAATTAATTATTGATTCATATGATAAGGAAATATTTATTTTATGTGGATATAAATGAGGGATATATTTTTGTGGTTAAAAAAATGAAGGAGTTAATGTTGAGGTTTTTATCCGTATTTTTGTCGGAATGGAGGTATTAAAAATCAGGGTTTTTGAGATATTTTGCGGGGGTTATAATTTTTAATCCGACCGTTGGATCGTGATAGTTTTTGGATATGTTATACATATATAAGTTGAGTATATGTCCACAAATTTTGAACCGTTAAAAATAAACGTATGATTTATTATGAATTTTACAAGATGACTGGTTCAGAAATTGTTGAATTTTTGGAGTTTATCATTTTGGTGGAAAATTCTAGAATTGGTGGGCCCCACTTGTGGTTGGTGAAGAAATATGCTGAATTATATTTCAAATGTGGTGGGTGGGAATAGTAGCAGGTAAAGCCATCAGGTTGCAGGTCAAACCTACCAAAATTTTCCTATAAATAGAGGGCTAAGTTAGAATTGAAAATCACACCAAAAACATAAGCTTTCTCTCTTTCTCTCTTTATATTATGAAGCATATTTTGTGAGTATTTAGATACTTTGAGAGTTGCTATTCAGTGCAAGTTTCCTTCGGCTTTGCATTCCAGTCAGAAATACTGCACTTTTGAGGTAAGGGATATTAAGGGATTTTAATGGTTGTTATGATTTTCAGTTTCGTAATTTTTCTGATCTTCAAAAATTCTGGAAAAATTTGAAATGATATTTTGATGAGTTTTCTTGATTGTGTCCAAAAATGGTGATTTTTGGATGTATAGATTGAGAGTTATGAATTTTATGAGAAAAGACTATTTTAAAAGTAACAGCTTATAATTCCTTGTGGTTAACTCCAAAATTGATGAAATTTTTATTGGGAGTACATGTATATGATAGAAGTATACTCTGTAAATTTCAGAATTTTTAGACAAAAGTACAATTTTTGATAAATGTCTAAATATTCGGCTATTTTGGCCATATGAAAAATAGTAAATGACTTTTAAAAATTCTGAGAAAAATATATGTTCACTATGGGACTATATTATGCTAAATTCCAGAAAAGGAATATTTTTGAAACGGATTTGGTATTTTTCATGAAAATAGTCTAGTTATGAGAAAATGAATTAAATATGTTATGTGAAGTAAGAAAATTGGAAAATAGGATTTTATGGCTTGAGAATCCTATATGAGGTATATGCAGATTTTTGATGAGGGTTTTGATTATTGGTGATAAAATCTTATGAGTTTGGTATTTTAGAATGATTAAATGCATTATTTAGTAAAGTGTAAACAATTTAAAATAAATTGTTTATAAGCTTAAGAAATATTATTCTTTCAATATCATTATACCGAAATACTGGTATGGATTTTATTGTAGAATTTCTACCTTTTTGTGTCGAGTTACTATTCATGAGTTACTATTCACATTTACTATTCATGAGTTACGAATATTACTCTTGAGATTAAAACTATATGTTGATCATATTATTTTTATCATCATATATAACATTTTTATAACCTTGATGTTGAAATTCTCTTTCACTGGAGTGTAAAGATGGGTAGATTATTGGTATGATCATGACTAGGGTTCTCTTTGGCCTGTAGTGCAAAGTTGAATTGTGACTAGTATGATCATGACCATTGAATTTATAATTGAATATCTTAAGCTTAAGTGCAAAGGTGAATTGATCAACATGGTTATAATTATTGTTTATATAAATTCTGAAATGATTATATATTTCTTTGAGATATGAATATATTTGGCCTGTAGTGCAAATATGAATTGTTGATGAATATCTTTGGCATGTAGTGCAAAGATGGTCTGTTGATTAATATCTTTGGCCTGTAGTGCAAAGATGAACTGTTGTTGAATATCTTTGGCCCGTAGTGCAAAGATGGTTTGTTGATGAATATCTTTGGCCCGTAGTGCAAAGATGGATTTGTTAGTATGATTATAAACAGGAATTGTGATTTGGTATAACCATGATCTTTGATGTTTCAGGTAAAGACAGGTGATGAAAATATTCTTCGTCCTGGGTGCGAAGAAAAATTTATAGTCACAATTATGATTATGAGTTATTCATATGATTGTGGAAAGGAACTGTTGAGTGATGTTACATGGATAAAATATTGTTGGTGGATTTTTAACATGGAGAAGATAATAGACTTTATAGTCTATTTGACTCTTCTAATGGATTGCTCGTTCTGCTGCAACTATGGTTGAAATTTTTATCATTTACCATATGTTCTAAATCTCTGATTTATTATTGATGAAGGCTATTGATAATTTAATTATCTTTAGTCATGATATTCTTTACTGAGCTAGTTGTGCTCACCCTTTTACTTCACAATTCCTTTTCAGGTAATAAGAGTGTAGCTGGATCGAGCGGGGGTAACAAGGGAATAGAACGGTGGTCATCATTTAGTAGTTATATTTGGTGAAGAAAATAGGGTGAGGCGAACCTAACGTCGGAAGGGTGTTTTGTCACTATCATACAAGATGTCTAATGACATACAACCTCGTGTCATCATAAGACAGGGTTGTGCTCATCCACTTGCTGAGTATATCTATGGGCACTACCTATATAACCTTGGTGTTTGTTTGAAGTATAATTCTCAATTAGAGACAGTGGAGATAATGATAAGTCAAGAGAAGACTCACCATTGGGAAGAATATGATAGTAATCTTCTCGTTTTTCTTTGGGGTCTATTGGGTCAACCAAGGATAATTCTGTGGCCATATGATATCTATCATAACCTAGATGCGTGGCCTCCCATGTACGAAGGTTTCCTTGAGCACTTCCCAAATATTCTAATTTCTAAAACAGTTTTTGACTATACCTTTATGTAAGGTGTTATTGTGAGGTGATGTCCACGGTTAGAACATGAGTCACATTTGGTATATATTTGTATCCAAACCCACAGCATATGTGTTGTTGTATTTTGCACGACAATTGTTGTAATAAAGTTGTAGTTGTTTTCTGTACCATGTATTTGGCGACTCAGAATAGGTTGGATGGAATGGACCTGTTTTGGGGACGTTACAAATAGCATGAAAGATCTTATGGATTTCTGCAGAGATCAAAAAGTTGAGCCTATTGGTAACTATTTTGATTTTTGATATTGTTCCAGTTTGAGGATATGTTTAGACCAATTCAAGATAAGTTGGAGAGCATTATTCAAAAGAACAGCAAGGATTTGTTAATGATGATTTACAAGGGAGTTCTCGAAATGAGATTCGTACTACAGAGAGACCCAAAAAGCCCAAAACTAATTTAATGGGTGCAATTTCGAAGAAACCTGAGCGGACTGTTGAGCCGTTGCAATCCAAGCAGAAGGACCACGAGAAGAATATGGGAACCTAAAAGATGCTCTATGTTTCTCTTAAGCCTGCAGCAACCAGTGTTAAAAATTTGTTCCCACTTCCCACAGTCCCAATTATCATTATATGTAATGTATATGTTAAAATGAAAAGGAGCGAGAAAAGAAGCAAAACCAAATACGAAGTTGTCAAAGCTTTTGTGTTTGTTTTAAAGGGTGGCGCAAGAGCACTAGAAAAAAGAAGATAGACTACCAAACAAATTTTATCCAATCAACCCCTAAATACAACACTTATTACTGAAGTTGTCACTATTACCCGATTGTCGTCAAGGGACTGTTGAGCCGTTACATAATATCTTATCCCTTGGAATTTGTAAATAGCCCAGGGCTAAAGAATTCCTACCTTTTGTTTTATACATGATTTTTTCAACTTTCAAAAAAATTAGTTGATTAATATTAATATATAGGACTAATAACTCACAAGATGTGCAGTAGTCACAAAAGGCACATGGCCGTAAAGCACTGGGTGTGTTTATGAAGGCCAGTTGATGCAGAGAAAAGCTTCAAAAGTTCAGAAGCCAAAGATGAGGGAGAGGGTGTGAACGAGAAAGGGTAAGGATCAAAGGGAACATAGATTCTTTTGACTGGTACGAATAGTAATATTAAAAATAACAAAGACAGAATTTATACTTTCCGCTATAGTAATAATATAGTGTAAATATAAATACACTTATCTTATAGTTGTAATGTATCTAAACAAATTCACATGAATTAGGATGCAAAAATAAAATTATTTTGTTCTTCATTAGAGTATTTTAGGCTAAACGTGGAAATCCTATGTTCATTTGGGTTAAATTAAATAAGCAACTATAACCACACAAACAAAAAAACATACTAAGTCTTTTTTTTTACAAGTAAATGCTAAAAAACATAAGGAGAAGCCTTTGAACCAGATCCGATTTGTATTTATGAGCCTTTTGTTAGAGAAAAGAAGTCTTTCCGGGTTCGAGTTTAGCCTTTGCGGATTTTTGGGCCATGTTTACTCTAGGACCCTAATACATTAGTAACTTCATTGAATAGGGAGAGTAACGTGCTGTAGCCTGAACATATTTGTGAGCTTTTGTTTCCCATGCTTCTTTCTGTTACACTGTGTACATAGATTTACCCCCTTTTTCGCACTTTTGATACGTTCTTATTTACTTGTCAAGAAAATAAATTAAATAAACCCCATATAATTGGGCTTATTGATAGATCATCTCTTTTATGGTTATGGATTGGGCCTGATTGTTCGAAAATAGTGGTTTACTTATGTAAAATATTATCTAGATATATAAGTAATCTAATTGCAAATATCAAATGGAGTGCAAAAATTGATCAATCAATCAAACTATCTTGCTATTTAGATGAAAAGCTAAGTTTTATAAGTCTGAATAATATTAACAAGGGTTTTGGCAGACTAGATTTATGTAAATGACAAAGTTTGGCTGTAGTTTGCCCAGCTATTTTATTATATGTTTGGGCTAAATAGTTTCAGCATTGGCTTCCTAATTATATTTTTAAGAGATTTTTTAAACCTTCGCATACCCTTTTATTCTCTTTTTGTTATGGATTGTAAAAAATTAAGTTGAGGCAACCCTTTCTTTACAGTAAACAAAATACAAAAGTAGTAAAGGACGGAAAAAATAAATCAGTTGGCTACACTTTGGTCAAGAAAAATTGGAAAAAAAATAGAAAAAGGGAAAAATAGAAAAAATAATTTGTCCACAAGTTGAGGTCACTTACTTTGTCACTAGCCTAAAAGTAATAGTCACATACTTATAGTGTAATGCACACACCGGTAAACTCTCACCACTACCCCCTACAATGTATATTCATTTATTTTTCTGTGTAAAATTTGATTATCGCACAACAATCTACCATCTTTTTATTAAATTTTAATTTATTAATTGTACATAAACATTTAATATTAAAAAAGTGAATAATCCCACCGCAACGTGCGGGTTTGTATCTAGTATGAAACTATAACAAACCTAAATTCATTTCCTAAATTTGGGATCATATGCTAACCACTTCCCTCCAAATCATCTGGATAATAATTACCGGCACATATCTATGACTTCATCATGCATGAATTTTTTTTAATTCAAATAAAATAAGATAAGTCCCTTTTTTAATACACATTCACTAGATGTACATTTTGTTTCCCTTTAAAAAGTTTATGCTATATGTAAAAAAAAATTAAGATTAGGGTGACGAAAATTTATGACCATATGAATCTTAACATATAATTGATCACTAATAGTAACACAATATTATTTTATAAAGAGGTACTCATTTTATTATTTTACAATTAATTCAATTTCTATTGTAAATTTAATAAAGTATTATTAGTCAATCACAATTTGTTGTACTTTATTGTTGATCTTATCACAAATTAAATTATATCATTTTTAAAAATAATTAACAATCACTACTACAGATATAAACAGTTTTTAATTATATTAACTATTTTGATATTATCCTTTATCCTTTGTAATTTAATTATATCAACTGTTTTGAAATTATCCTTTGTAATTTAATTATGATATTATCATTTGTAATTTAATTGTTATCTCTTAATTTATTGATTATAATCTCCTAAATCACTACTACAAATCTAAACTGTTTTTAATTAAATATCAATTGTTTTGATATTATCTTTTGGAATTTAATTATGATATTATCCTGTGTAATTTAATTGTTATCTCTTAATTTATTTATTATATTCCCCTAAATCAAAACTACAAATCTAAACTGTTTTTAATTAAATATCAACTATTTTGATATTATCCTTTGTAATTTAATTATGATATTATGATATTATCATTTGTAATTTAATTGTTATCTCTTAATTTATTGATTATATTTCCCTAAATCACTACTACAAATCTAAACTGTTTTTAATTAAATATCAACTGTTTTGATATTATCCTTTGTAATTTAATTATGATATTATCGTTTGTATTGCCAAGTTCCTTTCTTCACAGCTTTCCTCTCCAACGATTCTACATAACTGAGTGTGTGTGTGTGTGTGTGTGTGTGTATATATATATATATATATCTATATAATAAAACAGAGCGGCTTCAACAAACTACGCTCACGATTAAAGTTTCATCATCCAATGGCTCAGATTTAATCTAATGAGTCTAATTTCAAATATAAGCCCAATTCAAATATCACTACAAAAACAAACTTTATACCCAGTCCTCTCCTCTCTGTTCATGCCCAAATCAAATTAACGTCAGCTCTTATTCCCGGCCCTTATTCAAATTTCAAACCATATCACTCTGTTCTTACACACAGATCTCTCATACCCAGCCCTCTCCTCTTATCTCTCAATACTCAGCCCTAATTTCAGCCCCTAATCACTCCTAATTTACGATCCACAGCATAGAGAAAGGCTGGAAGTATCAGCGGCGTCACTTTCTCACACAGTCTCGAGAGCGGCGTCACTTTTCTCGACACCTCCGTGTCCGACATCACTTTCCTCGACACCTCCGACGTGTATTATTCCGGCAGCCGAATTGATACTCGGTTTTCCATTGAAGTCACGGTATAATTTCTCTTTTTTATTCCGGCAGACAAATAGATGTCAAACTCATCTTGATACATTTGTATAATGTATATAAGTAGACAGCAAATGTATATAAGTTTTCCATTGAAGTCACGGTATTTTGGTTTAATATTATAGAACAAACACTCATGATACATTTGTATAATGTATATAAGTAGACAGCAAAAGTATAGTGAAATAGTTGCAGAAAAATAGCTTGCATAGAATTTATGGAGCCTCATTGGGTAACCAAATAAGGATCTCCTACCATCTCAACCAAATATATGCTTGTGAACAGAGATTTCTAAGTTTTTGGTTTCACTTCCAGTTTATTAATGTTACCCTTCCTCTGCAATTTGCCTTTGTTTTAATTTTGTGCTTTATGAATAGATGTTATTTGCTTTCTATGTTATCTTTTTGTTTAGAAAGTGATTTGATTTTGCTTTTTGTTTCAATGTTGAGCAGATTTTATTTATTCCCTTGCTTTATATTGATTGTTAGAAATTAGAAATTAAATTGATAGTGTTGGATAGAATAGATTGCAACGAATTCGAGATGGGGTAGCAACCGACAAGTTTGAATTTGGGCAAAATCTTAAATTCTTTACTATAGTATAATCTAAATTATAGATTATATTATACTATAGTTGTTATATTAGCTTGAAGTTGTCAACTTTAAGGTATTCAACAACTTACAATCACTTCAAGATGGGTATCCAATTAATAAAACTGATTGTTGTTAACGATTATATTATTTGAATGGTATATTCTTTAGTAGACTACAAGATTTTCTTATAGCGCTACTTTTTATATAAAAATGATGTTGAAATATCAATTTCTTAAATTTAATACTCCTTCCATCCTAAGATGTACATTTTATTTTATATAAATTATTTAAAAATTTATTTAATTTGTTTTGTTAAAAATGTATCATTTTATGAATTGTTCTTATTTTTTCTGAAGTGTCCACTGGGTTTGTGTGCCTGTCAGTTTTATGCGTCTCTCTTTCTCTTTGGTATGGGTTTTAGCGTGTTAAAGATCATACTATAGCAAATTTATTGGTAACTCATAACCCAACATCACTAACAAATTGTAGGAGTTTGTGTGCTTTTTTGTGGGTTCTTTCTTGTGAGTTCTACGAATTGTACATATGATCTGTAAATGGATTAGATTAAAAGCCAAAACGGCAAGAACTAAATCACAAATGAACACTGAGTAACTTTGCTTAAATGTTTGGATGCCCTCAGGTTCATACGTTGTTGTGCATACCTGAGTGACCCATTTTCTTTGATTTGTGAGCCTAAGTTAAAAGATCCCATCATTCCCATTGCTTGCATTCCCTGTAAAGACTGTGCGGGAGAATTCCCTGGATGGAATTGAGACCACCCAGTTTTCTGCCTTGGCTGCAACGAAACTCCACTTGAAATTAACACATTCCTAATATATCAAATAAGTAAAAGGAACTTTATCATATGACATATTTGGACCAGTTCCTCTCCAACAAAGATTTAAGCTTTACTCACCATGTGCATTTTGTATCTTTTTTCTATTTATTCTTCAAAAGGTTCTTCTATCTCCCTCACGTTTGTTTTTTAATCCTTACATGATTTAGATACATTGAAAGCTACCTTAAATGAGAACTGGTGTATGCCACGAAGAATTAAAGCATACTGGTGAATGAGGATTAAAGGATACTGGTCAGGTCAGTGAATCTATTTCTGAGGTTTTCTCATTTACATTGTGCTCAGGGAGAAGGCTCTCCTTCTATGATGCCTCACAATGTTTTTTTAATTTTTCATCCCATTTTGGTGTTTCAATTCCTCACAAGTGTCTCTAAACTGTCGTTGCAAATTAAAAAAGATACATATGTTCTAATCCAATTGTAATTCTACAACTCAGTATCATATAATAAAACCATATAGATAATATTTTCCATTTGAAAATGCATCCTTAACTTAAGTATTCAACATCCCCATAAGTCATGATTATAGCTTGAAAAGTAAATTACTGCTGCCACCAAATGAACAATAAAGAGAATAACAAAGTAACCAATAAAATTATTGTAACTGGAGACAAGAAATAATGAAATATATATTCATAGGTGATGCAAACACTCACATGTTCAAGTATTTCCCTTTGTCCATGTAAGAGAGCAGACCTGATTAAAAAGTATATTCGCAATGTCAGACACACCTGAGAGAGAGCCGCTTTGAGATAGCTGCCATTGTCAAGCTCATTCTTTTCATCCCATTGTCATATCTGCCAGCTGAACTTGGTTTATAATTGATATAGTTCTCCTGTCATTTATTGGAAAATAAAACAAAATAAAATGTCAAAAGACATACATTGTTAGACGTGACAACTCCCCATTTGGGAGCATTATTTTCCAACTTCAAAAGTTTACCAGAGTTTGGATAGTAAAACATGAGAGGATATGACCAGTCTAACTTTTAGGTCAGGATCACTCATGCTTAGGTCAATTCGTTCATCCATTCTTAACTTTGCCGCGTTAAACCCAAACAGTCTGCTTGAGCAAAAGGAGAATCTTAATCCACAATATAAGTAAAACAAAGATAAAAATATTATAGTTTTATGAAAATTCTACTTAATCTATCTTCAGAATCCAAATTGGTACCGAATCTTGTGTTTGAGGCTCAGGGAGAAGGCTCTCCTCCGTTGGAGATATTGGTACCAAGGTAAAAACTAACATAATAGGAAGCAATATGATAAAGACTGCTAGAGTAAGGCAAACACTGATTGACCCAACTGCAATAAGTGCTTCATTAATTTAGGCTTTTAGTTTAGTGTGTGTCCATATTCAGTGCTTCATGATTTATTTTTTTATATTATACAGTGCCTTCAGGAACGGGTTATCGTTAGTATATACACACTGACGGGTTATCGTTAGTAACTTTCACGCTAATCTTTTTTTAACCCATGGCGATGGGTGTACGTAGGTGGAAGAAAGGATAAGTTACTGTTTTCAATCTTTAAAGTGCATGACTGCCTCCTGGACATGCATTTTAACAAGAATCGAATTCTCGACCTCTATGCCAATAAAAATGAGTTATCGATGAACCAAGTGATCATTAATTCGGCAACATGTAATCACTCACAACATTAATATTTGATTTATCTTAATGAATAAAGAAAAAATAAGTTTCCATTTTGTTTGGTCTTAATATTATGAAAAATAATATATATTACGAAACTCAGTTACGTGAGTAAATTGAATTGATAATATTTTTACACTATATTTGATAAAAAAAAACTAAATTTTAAATTTTATTTAATTATATCTATTACTAATACGTCACAATCGTAATTTTATAATAGTCCAACAGCAAAACTTGTTCGGTGTCGCTAAAATTTAGTTAGATTAAATAAGAGTTTGAGTTGACACCTTTGCTTGTTGGAACTAAATCACTCAAACATAATGTTAGGCTTAACTTCATTTTCTTTTTCTTTCTTTTTTAAATTAAACAATGAATTTAACTTCTTATTAATTTATTTATTTTGAAACCGTTAAAAAACTGAAATATATTGAATTTTTAAGTCTGTCATAAAAAAGATTACAAAATAATAAAAAAATAAAAACATAATCCTTTAACAAATCACATTAGGAAGATGAGTCAAAAATATAAATATAAAAAGGGGAAAATGTATATACACAATTGTGGTGACGATTTTTTTAGACTATATCGAATGTTCACCCGTCGCTAGCTATTATGGTCTATGGCGAAGGTTAACCGTTGTTATAGCCCAAAAAAACCGTCGTCATAGATGACTGTGTACTACACAGCTGTGTATATACATCTGACCAATCCTACGAAATAATACATTAGCATTTTTTAATTTGCTTTAATTTACTTTTGTTTTAATTACATTTGATAATTTCTTTGCATTTTTTGACTTTTATGAAAGGTTGAATATTGAGTTAATATTAATTGAAAATCTAGAAGATGTGGGATAGGAATGAAGATGGAAGACTTTTATTTGAACTTTTTGTGAAATTAATTTTTAGTTTAAATTTTGGATTATGAACTCATTAATTAATTAATATTTTGTTAAGAATATTTTATTTGTTTACAATAACTAATGATCTTTAAGCTATGAAATTACACTAGCTGTTTTGTGTTGTGTTGTATTGTATTTGTTTACAATAACTAATGAATATTAATGTTGATTAAAAGTTACCTTTAAGCACTTTTTACCATGGATAAACTTAAAAGATCATATCAATCTATTAACTTCAAAACTTGTCATAGAAGGTGATGCATTAATTTCTAGCATGTAATAGAAGGAAACACTATGTCATCCTATTTACAAATAACCATTAAATTAGGAAAATAATTAAATTTTTAATTATAATAATACTGATATTTTCGCATGTATTTTTGATATTTCTACATAATCCCCTCACATGAGAAGAAAGTAGGTTCCACCTTCATGTGACAGGGACCATGTGAAAATTCAAATTCATGTGAGTTTGTTTTTAAGTTATTACTATTACAGAAAGTAGGTTCTTTATATTGCTCCTATTTCATGTGCTACATTTTTTATATAGGTTGTTAATGGAGTTTTTGTTCAAAAGAATCGAAAGAAAGAACACAAAGAGGCTTCATTGATTGGGTGAAAAACAAGAAAAAGAAAGAAGTAAAGAATGGAAAATGACTGTTTACATATTCTTATTGCCAAAGGATCCTTATACCCAGAAGTAGTAAATTAGTATTCAATGTCTTCAATAGATTATAAACTCAACTATCTTCAAAACAATAGTATTGAATGTATAGTAACAATAGTATTGAATGTATAGTAACAACAGTAACAGTAATAACAACTATCTTCCAACAGTTTGAAACCTCAACTATCTTCAAAACAATAGTATTGAATGTATCTGTCTTTGCATCTTTATTTGTTCATGTTTAACTAATGTTTAATTTATTAAGTTTGCTCTTACAGGTTGATCTAAGTGATAGTAACAACATACCTGTGCGCCTAATCAATTACATATGGATAAGGTAACGCTACTGGTATTGTTAAAAAAATTCATTTTGATATTAGTTTGTATTTTTTGACTAATGTCTTATTTTGTACTTCCTAGGAGAATTCACATGTGAATCACTTGAACAACCCAAGTTTTATTCCATCTTCAACGAAAGGGAAAGCAAATCTTGGTTGTTCTATTGGAAAAGAAAATTGGAGCAATCAATCGGTATGTTGTAAAAAACGGTTAGAGCATTATACACTAAATTGTCGCTGATATTTTTTAGTTCCTCACCCCTCAGTCTCTCTCACCCTTACCCTTCTCTCTCACGCACACATGAATTTGATTTTAAAAATTAATGCTTTTTGGACATGATAACCTAATGCCTTATTTTGGTTAGAGCGATATACACTATATTGTCGGTGATATTTTTGAGTTCCTCACCCCTCTCTCTCACTCTTATGCATCTCTCTCACGCACAAACGACTCTATTCTTACATGGATTTGATTTTGGACATGCTAACATATTGTCCAAATTATGTAATGGTTTCTTTATCCATTCTTACATATATATTATAGAGTCTTATTTAATCTTCTTAAAGTTTTTGTTCCTATCATAAATTTAATTTATTCCACACATCACTTCCTATTTTAGACTTCCGCATCAAATTTCGCTTCCTCTAAAATTAAGGCCCAACGTGCCAGACGTGAACGAAAACGCATTGATAGTAGTACGTGCTCGCGACGTAAGCTATCACAGCGCGCACGTCGGGAAAGAGAGCGTTCTGAGAATTACACTCAATCTCTACCCAAAGACACCACCCAAGTCCAACTTCCTAACATGGTTACTGCAGTCCCCTCACATTCGCCTACTCAGTTATGCAATGTCGAGGTACATTTACTATTGTCATTTACTAACTATCTGCAACGCCAGAATGAATGTGTACTTGTGCGGGAAACACAAATTATTAGCAATCATAATGCACCTTCAACGTCGAAAGTATGTCACACACCCACTAATTGTCGGAAAAATGGAAAAAAAAATGTCTACCTCTTTGGCAAGTTTTTTGATTAAGTTGTAATGTATTGTCTTTTTCCCCTGTTGGATAGTTGCATAGGAAAATACCGGTATGTCATGTTTTGCAAGACCTAACTCCATTGTACCGAGCCACTATAGCACACCTTCCACAAAAAAGGTCGCGGACAAATAATTTGGAATGCTATCTAACACCTACAATTGCGTCCGATCCAGTTTTTATTCCAACTGACTTTGCTTTATTCTCACCTGTTCTGGTGCGACCTTTATCCTCGCCTCGAAATTTAGAGACAGACTTTGCTCAATATGAAGTTGTCTCCGATATAGAACCGCATTCTCATCAAACTAACGACAATGTCCTAATGACGTCGTCTCCTGTTCTGGCAGATCTAACAGTGTATGTATATTCTACATAGTTTATTAGTTGCCTACTATTTTCTTACTTCTCATATTTATGTACATATTATTTTTATTTGTAGATTTCCACCAGAACCCTTTAGCGATGTTGACTGTATGTTTAGTGATGACGAAATGAATATTATTGTCCCTGTCAATAATGAGCGTCATTTTCTCGGGCCTATGAATATTCAGTGTCCTTATTGTTCAGCCTTACATTGGCGGGATGAACGATTATCTCGCACAGGATTGTCTAATCCAAGATTTGGAACATGTTGTCTACAAGGCAAAATTAAGTTACCGGAACTCATTGCACCCCCACCTCCTATTCGTGTATTGTACGATGGCCATGATGGTCAAGCAAAATCATTTCGTCGGCATATTAGGGAGTACAATGCAGCTAATGCTTTCACGAGCTTGGGTGCTAAGCTTGATGACAGATTACTCAACTCAAGAGGGCCAACATCATTCACTATCTATGGAGAATTACGACACCGTACCGGGTCATTGTTACCCCCGGATGGTCGCGCACCCATCTACTGTCAGTTGTACATATATGACCCAACCACTGCATTGAATATTCGGTGTGCGCAGAATAATAACTTATGTCGAGATGTCCTCCACACTATACAGAATTGTTTGTTGTCAGTGAATCATTTTGCTTCAAAGTACAAACGTGCCCATGAAATACTAACTGAGTCAGAATCATCAGATCATGATTTACGTGCTCACCTTCATTACACCTCATCAACTGATAGGCATCGGTACAATCTTCCAACCACTGATGAAATAGCTGTGATTTTGCCTGGTGATGGTAGTGAGAGTAGTGGTATGCGAGATATTGTTTTGCACCTAAAAGGAGATAATAGAGCCCTGAGCCAGATCAATGAGTGTCATCCAGCATATTTACCATTACACTATGTACTTTTATTCCCTACTGGTGAGCTTGGTTGGGAACCTGGTCTACGACAGTGGAACTCCGAACAAAATGATTTTGCAGTAAGAAGGATGACACAAATGCAATTTTACAGTTATCGTATGTTTCCACGTCCCACCGAGTATTCGACGATTCTTAGAGGAGGAAAGTTATTTCAAGAGTTTATAGTAGATGCTTGGGCATCAACGGAGCAAAACAGGTTGTCTTACATCAGACTCAATCAGGATAAGTTGCGTCGTGAGATTTATGCAAATTTGTGTGACGGCAGTGTTGATGAGTTGGGCCCCGATCAGATCGGACAACGCTTTGTTCTGCCATCGTCCTTTACTGGGAGTGCACGTAACATGAGCCAGATTTTTCATGACTCTATGGCCATTACAAGGTACCACCAACACCCTGACATCTTTCTCACCATGACTGCTAACCCAAAATGGCCCGAAATAACAGCTGCCTTACTAGAACACCAAACCTCTTTGGATCGTCCAGACATAGTTGCCCGTGTATTTGAGTTAAAACGGCGTGCCCTGATGCATGAGGTAAAAAATGAACAGATTTTTGGTCAAAAAGTTGCTCATGTATTCACCATTGAGTTCCAAAAACGAGGGTTACCACATATGCATGCTTTATTCTTTCTTCATGGCCCTGACAAGATTCAGACAACTGCACAAGTGGATCGGTTAGTTAGTGCTGAATTCCCAGATCCATCCACTGATCCAACTCTGTACGAAACAATCAAGAGTTGTATGGTTCATGGTCCCTGTGGTTCTCGAAACCCTTATTCAACTTGCATGGTGAACGGTGCATGCCGGTTCCATTATCCAAAAGCCTTTGCAGATTCGACTACTATGGATGAACATGGGTACCCTGTTTACCGTCGTCGCCGTAATGGTCAGTCTTACACCACCAGAGGGCATACATTTGATAATCGAGACGTCGTACCTTACAATCCACACCTATCAAGAAAGTTCAACTGTCATATAAATGTGGAGGTCTGTGCAGGAATGAGGTGTGTCAAATATATCCACAAGTACATTTACAAAGGTCATGACCGCACAACTATGGTTTTAGAGGGACCAGATGGAAACAATGAGATAAAGCAATACCTTGATGCAAGGTATATTGGACCGACAGAGGCTGCATGGCGACTCTTCGGTTATCCTCTTCATGAAGAAATTCCTTCGGTTGTACGGCTAGATCTACATTTACCTGGGATGCATCAAGTTGTTTACGATCCTACTAAAACACTTGAAACAATAAGACTTGGGTCTAGGAGTCAAATCACAACTCTGACTGGATTCTTTGACTGTTGTTCTTCAAATGAAGTTGCACGTGCCTACACATACCAAGAATTTCCCCAACATTTCGTTTGGAACAAAGGTCGAAAGATTTGGACTCCGAGACAGAGCGGGTTTGCAATTGGCAGATTATACTTTGCTACGCCCAATTCTGGGGAGCGATTTTACCTTCGATTGCTATTAACAGTTGTCAGAGGACCGCATTCTTTTGACGGTCTACGCACGATTAACGGTGTGTTTCATGATAGTTTTAAATCAGCGTGTGTAGCTATGGGGCTCCTGGAAGATGATGCAGAATGGGTACAATGCCTCCAGGAGGCTTCAACCATGAATACGGGATACCAGTTACGGAGACTATTCTGCATCATTCTGGTAGAATGCTCCCCAATACAGCCATGCACTCTATGGAATCAATTCTTCGTTCATATATGTGACGATCTTCGTCACAAGCTACAAACAACTTTTGGCATATACGATCCAACACAGTCTCAAATCGAAGATTACGGTTTATATTTGATTGATCAGTTGCTACATGAATCTGGCAAAAAATTGGATGACTTCCCACCTATGCCACACCCTGCTCAAAATTGGAGTTCTGTTTCAGGTAATAGATTGTTGATCGATCATATGCAACTACGAAATGAAGCTAATCAACTGAATGACCTTTTGAATATTGATGTTTTAAATAATTCTCAACGTACGGCTTATGATGCTATCACTATCTCCGTTGCTGAAAATCAGGGCAAAATGTTTTTCCTCAGTGGAGGTGCAGGAACTGGGAAAACCTTTTTGTACAACACCATCACCACTAAAATGCGCAGCGAGGGTCATATCGTCATTACAGTTGCTTCATCAGGAATTGCATCGTTGTTGTTGTTAGGCGGTCGGACAGCTCATTCTACATTTTGCATTCCATTCGATATCATAGAAAGCTCGGTATGTGGTTTCAACAAACAGTCACCGCATGGAGAATTATTTAGGGAGGCTCGCTTGATAATATGGGACGAAGTTCCCATGCAGCATCGACATGGTGTTGAGGCAGTTGATCGCACACTTCGTGACGTCCGTGATGATAACCGACCATTCGGTGGTATCACGATTGTGCTTGGCGGGGATTTTCGTCAAATACTACCGGTGATACCTAAGGGTCGTCGAGAACAAATTGTTGGTGCATCTTTAAGACGTTCTGCAATGTGGGCGAGTGTGTGCGTATTGACTTTGAGCATAAACATGCGTCTGAATAGCAATCATCCTGCAAATTCTTCTCACGCATCCTTCTTGGAAGAGGTGATTTTTATTACAGATTATTCATTTAATTATTCATTTATATGTACTGATATGTTTCACATCATACTTAGATTGGGATCAGTACGCAAGATACTGTGGAACTTCCTCCAACGATACACAGGTGTCGAACTCTGCATGAACTAATTTCCAGAGTTTATCCACAACTAG
Source organism: Panax notoginseng (assembly GCA_016801055.1). Taxonomy (NCBI): domain Eukaryota; kingdom Viridiplantae; phylum Streptophyta; class Magnoliopsida; order Apiales; family Araliaceae; genus Panax; species Panax notoginseng. The sequence goes on from CM029014.1 coordinate 16,813,541, forward strand.
ATGTGCTCAGTGTGGTAACCCCATCCTACTTAACTGAGCGCACAATTCTTTCTGCTCGGAATGATGATGTCTGCGCCATCAATGATGCTGCTCTACAAATTTATCCTGGCGAGATGTATACCTACTTGGCAGCTGACAAAGTGTCAGATGGGGACGAACTATGTCGTTCTACCACTAATCAATATCCAAGTGAGTTTTTAAATTCTCTAAACCCGCCAGGTTTACCGCCTTTCAAGTTAGAGCTAAAGGTCGGGTGCCCCATCATATTGTTGAGGAATATAGCCCCGAAAGATGGACTCTGTAATGGGACCAGACTAATGGTTGTCAAGTGCGCATCGCGGGTTATTGAGGCTAGAATTCTAACTGGTGACAAATCTTCGAATCTGTGTTTCATCCCGCGGATATCATTATCACCGTCGTCCAAAGATTTACCATTTCAAATGACTAGACGCCAATTCCCAGTACGCTTAACATATGCTATGACAATCAATAAGTCGCAAGGACAATCAGTCAAGTTTGTTGGTGTAGATCTGCGCTTGCCTGTATTCAGCCACGGTCACCTGTATGTGGCCATGTCTAGGTGTACGTCGGCTGATCGTATCAGTGTCCTTCTCCCTCCTAATGGATCATCTACCACGACAAATATCGTATATCCGGAGGTGTTGTTGGACTCGGTGTAAATATTACTACCATTTTTAATGTTTTGCAACTTAGGTCAGGTAATTAGTTCATGACTTTTGTTACGTTCCAAGCAATCAACAAACTTCTTTCTTGGTAGAAAAATTATTTTGTCAGATTCTTGATTTGAAATGCTCTTCATTTGTTAGTTTTAATGTATGACGTACCTTTAGTCTACTCCTTCAGTAATCTTGAAATTAGAATTTTTGATTAACATTTTCCCTACCCAATATCAAAATTCACATCAAAATCAAAACCCTCGAACTGGGATGTTTCTAATTCAAATTTCCAATACCCTAATTTCAAAACTAATTGGCAGCACCTAATATTATCATTTTGAGAGAGATTAAAAACTGAAAAGTACCTGATTAGATTCGTTCTTAGACGCTTGGGAATGGAAAACAGTCCGCATGTCCAATATTACGAGATGTCGTAGTTGTAGCTGCCGGAGATGAGAAGGCGGTGGCGTTATTAAATAATATTTTGAACATATTTATAGTAACCACTTGAACATATTTTGAACATATTTACTGTTCCACGAGTACTATTGATATTAACCTTAAATTTTAAGGTCATATTGAGCCCAAGAGTAGCATTTAGTCCTTGAACATATTGAAACAATCTATCTTAACTTGAGCCATCTTAATTTACTGTTGAAATAAATATTCCCGGAACATAACTTTATTATACTCTTTTTGAAGTGCTTATTTGTCTCTTTTTTTGGTGAGGGTGGTTTTTTTGTGCACTCATTGTCTTATAGTATAAAAGAGAAAACAAGAAATTGTGAGTTCTGGAAGTAAAGGAGAAATTATAACCTTATATGAATTATGTCTGAAACTGGAAAATGAACGCCAATGAATCATGATGTACTTTCATATTGAGTTAAGTGAACACTTTCATAATTATAGATTGTTTTTTGGTATACATTTATTTTTGCAGATTAGTATTGTAGATTTCTTTTTCATGGAAGTTTATTTTTTTCAAGCTTAGCATTAGGTATAGACTGATTCCTAACAATCAGTAATAAACATAATGATCAGAAGAAATTGGTCGTTCTGATGTTACATCTCCATCTCCATCATGCTTTCTTTTCTATGATCAAAAGGAAAAATAATTTCTTTAATTATGTAAACCAATTAAAATGAGTGTCTGTGACTCTGTCTTAGGATCCAGAAATTCAAACAAAGGCTAAAGCTTTGAATTGAGTCTTAATGGAAAATAACACAGTCAAACATTCTCATTAATATCAGTTTATTCATAATTCTAAAAAAATTACTTCAGGTAGAGAAAATGGGTAGTTTGTGTATCATGTTTCTTTTGCTACTGCAGGGGTTTGCGACCTTTGACTAAAGAATGTCATGATGCCAAGCTTTTCTCAAAACATGTGAAGGTGGAGGATCAGGTAGTGATATCTTTTCTCAAAACTTTTATTAGGACCGAGTACTGAAATAATATATAAGGTGAGGAGGTCTTTCAAAGCGTTGCATTGTTCATAAAGTAAATATGGTAAAGTAAGAGTTCTTATGTTTCGGATTTACAGTTGTTTTATTTTGACTCGCATATTTCGATAATTTTTATATTTTAAATATTTTCAGGTATACATTGAAGGATACTTGGTGTAAGCTGTAAAGTAATGGGTCTTATGCTCAAAATGTTGTTTCTCTATTTTCTGCATGTTTGTATATTTTTGGTTCCATCTTTTGTAAAGTTAACTAATTATACATGGTTATGATGATTAGTGGGTATGGAATGATTTTTTTTTGGTGGTTTGTATATGCATTGATGATTATAAGTTTTGTAGGCAGGTTTAAAATTTTTGGGATATCTATTTTTAAAGGAAATTCTGTCGAATTTTTTTGAAATTAGTACCGACTAACTTGATGTTTTGGTGGTTGGATATGTGTTGATGATTGAGTATGTATTAATTGTTGTGTTGGTATATTTCTTTAGATAATGTAATATTTTTCATTACGTCGTGCCTTTATGTTGTTATATGTACATCATGCACTGATATTAATCTAATCTAATTTCAAGATGGTTGTTATATGTACATGTTGCGTCTATATTTTGTGTCACTAGGAGATAATTCTCCTCTTATCACATATTATCGCAAAATAACTCTCATTTCAATTCTTTTTGTTCATAATTTATTTTTACTTTTTTTTGAGAATTATAGTTATCGCTACCAAATAGCTCGATGTTTTGGTAGTTAATATAGCTCGCTACATTTTTGGTATTAATTGTTGTAGTAGTATGTGTCTTTAGATAATGTAATATTTTTTATATTTTAATTTAATTTTTCGTTACGCCGTGCCTTCAGGCACGGGTTATAGCTAGTATATATATATAATGGGCATGGCCGCCCCCCTTCGGTATCCAATGAGTCTAAATAATTTTTTAACATATAGAAATACTTATATAACACATTCATTATGAGCCAAATAATAAATATGATTCTGCAAATTTTGTCCTGCAAATTAAATGGTGGGTATTTAGATATTTGTAACTTTACCCAAGGCATTTGGCTCGAGTGATACGATATGTTATTTTTTTATTATCATATAGATAGATGTGAATAAAAAATCTTAAGAACACATAACATTAAACTAATCGTGTATTATAAATTTAAAATTTTAACTAGCCAAATTAAATGTAATCGACCATAATTAAGTACAAGTTAATATTGTGAAATGTAATACAATCAACCCAACCCATTTAACCAAGAATAGCCAAGTTAATTTTTATGTGGCATAAATTGTGTTGCACTACTAGGACATTATTTTACAAGAGCTAAAGGATTGTTGTCCTTATTGAAGTGTGTTGAAGACCAATTTTATAATTAAAGTGGGAAGACCTAGCATGCATCTGTAATGTTTTTCTTTATAAGCTTTCACTTGTCATATTAGTTCAAAAAAATTGGGAACCTTAAATCATTTATTTGTTGCCAAATGTGGGCACTGTTAGAGTTTTATTTTTTAGGAGGAAAATGAACTATTAAGTACATAATAACATACTAATGGGACATTTATCTAAAATAAAATAGGATCTATCAATGTCCCTGTATATAATTTTATGGAAGGATTATATTTTCAATTCATAACTTAGTCAATTAAACTTAATCATGAATGGTTCATTGGGCCAATACAACCACGCTTCTGCATCTTTGGTTCGATTAATCTTATGTTAATCATGAAAGTGTCTCCATGCCCTGTTAGCCTTGATTTATCAGAATTGGTCATTGATTAATATGGATAGAGTGTAATCCTGAAATATAAAGTTTTTCATAGACCCATCTTTCAGCGATCATAAATTTAGCTTTTGGTATTCAACCTCATGTAGGTACGGTGACGGTGTCGAGGAGGCTTTTTATATTACTGACAGGGTCATGACTGTTTCATTTCATAAATTTGGAGATTATTTCATTTCAATAAATTATTGATGTATAGTTGTTTCATTTCAATAAATTATTGATGTATAGATGTTAAAACAAGGGGCAAGGATTAGACTGTTATAGGCCTATGGGTTGGCTGCTATGTATAGCAAGGGGGCTGATAGGGGTCATGCTAGGGGTCATTTAGGATCCAAAGGGCTGACTACAGAGGGAGGGAGCTCAGCCATATAGGACTATCTCTCCACCCCCCCTAACATAGTTAGCCATTGCAAAACATTAAGTCTCAAACTATAGTGACATAGAGAGAGAGGAAGAGAGCTCCGACTAGGATAAGGATGGGCGAGAAAGTGCAACAAGGCAGCCAACATTTCCCTATTGCCACTAGAGATTTAGCAACCTCAAACTTTATTCAAACAAGCAAGAAGGTAACTACAACCCATCTTTTTATATATTAACTGTCCATTCATTTTTTAATTTGTTTGATCATATATGGTTGGGGCTGTTGTTGTTGTCCTGTGTTTAGGGACCATGAAGGGTCCGGGAGTTATAAGGTTGGGATATATAAAGGAGTACTTGTGCTTTGTATGTATAAATAAAATCATGTAGTGTGCTTATATGGACTGCACTTACAGTGTTTGATATAATGCTTGAGAGACAGTTGTTTGGTGTTATATGTTATGTTAACTATGTAGTCTAGTCCAGGACCATGTCTATGTGTTATAATAGTTATCAAATGCTTACTTGGATGCTTAGATGTTAAATGTAACATGGCTTAGGATTAACTTGGATAGCTATGTAGTTTCATGTCTAAAGCTCAAGTAATAGATATTAGTTACTTTGGTAAGAGTTTTATTGTCACATTTTTCTTTCTTGGCGTCATTATATGCTTTTGCCTAATTATTTACTTTTAAATGCTTGGAGTGAAATGATGATACAAGTATTTGAGGGTGTGTAGCACTACTGGTAGTGACGATGATTGGTGCTTTAAAGGCGATGGCTATGATTGTTTCCTGAATTTAGTTGTGTTTTCTTTTTATTCTCAAATAAAAAGTATTTGTATGATTTTAAGTGAGGTGGTGGTTTTCTTTGAATGTTATTTTTGCATTTTCTATGGATACAAAAATTGATTAAAATCTTAGTTGGCTACACTTTGGTCAAGAAAAACTGAAAAAAGAAATAGAAAAAGGGAAGAGTAAAAAAATAATTTGTCCACAAGTTGATGCTACTTACTTTGCCACTAACTTAAAAGTAATAGTCACATACTTAGAGTGTAATGCACAAACAGGTAAACTCTCACCACTACCTCCTATAATGTATATTCATTTATTTTTCTGTGTAACATTTGATTATCGCACAATAATAGGGTAAATGTCCAAAAATGCCCCTGATGTTTACCCCGATATCCCACTTGCACCCTAAGCTAATTTTTTTTTCAAAAGTACCCTTAACGTTATAATTTTTGGGTCGCCTGTGCCCCTGCCGTTAACAGAAGACAAACGGGGTTAAAATTTCGCTGATGTGGCTGACACATGGAGGCTTAAATATAAAACATATTCTAAATAAAATAATATATATCATTTAATCAAAACAAAAAGTAGTAAAATTCAAAATAAAAAAAAAGCATAACATATTTACATCATTTTATCAAAATACTAAAATTCAAATTATTTTGTTAACTAATCAAAACAACTAATTAAATAAAATATGTTGTATAACATATTTACATCATTTAATCAAAAAACTAAAATTCAAAACATTACATATTTACATCAGATACTAATTAAAAAAATACTAAAATTCTAATTAAAAAAATTACTAAAATACTAAAAAAAATCAAATTAAAAAAATACTAAAAATACTAAAATCATCAAAAAATTCAAATTATTTTGTTAATTAATCAAAACAACAAAAATTCAAACTACATCATTAAAATACTAAAATTATCAAAAAATATTAACGTTAATTTGAATTTTAAAAATATTATTTAGTTAAATTTTTGAATTTTAAAAATATTCAAAAATTCAACTAATTCAAAATAATTAACATTATTTAGTAAAAAATATTAACGTTAATTATTTTTTGATGATTTTAGTTGAATTAACGCTAATTATTTTGAATTAGTTGAATTTTTGAATTTTAAATTTTAAAAATATTAACGTTAATCATCAAAATACTAATTAACGCTAAATTTTTGATGATGTAATTAGTTGAATTTTCAAAATACTAAAATATTAACGTTAATTTTGTTATCAATTTTTTTTAACGTTAATCATAATACTAAATAATAATTTTAAAATTCAAAATACTAAATACTGTTATCAATTTTTTATATCAATACTAATTGATATAATTGTTATCAATACTAAATAACGTTATTTTTAAAATACTAATTGATATAATTGATATAAAAAATTGGTAATGCTATTTAGTTATATTCAAAATATTAACGTTAAAAAAATGAATTTTAATGATGTAATTTGAATTTTTTTTGTTTTAATTAATTAACAAAATAATTTGAATTTTAGTATTTTAGTTTTTTTTTTTGATTTGCTTTTTTTTAGTATTTTTTTAATTAGTATTTTAGTATTTTTTAAAATTAGTATTTGATGTAAATATGTTATGTTTTGAATTTTAATATTTTGATTAAATGATTTAAATATGTTTTACAACTTATTTTATTTAATTAGTTGTTTTGATTAGTTAACAAAATAATTTGAATTTTAGTATCTTGATTAAATGATATAAATATGTTGTGCTTTTTTTATTTTGAATTTTAGTATTTTTTGTTTTGATTAAATGATATATATTATTTTATTTAGAATATGTTTTATATTTAAGCCTCCATGTGTCAGCCACGTCAGCAAAATTTTAACCCCGTTTGTCTTCTGTTAACAGCAGGAGCACGGGCGACTCAAAAAATATAACGTTAAGAATACTTTTGAAAAAAATTAGTTTAGGGTGCAAGTGGGACATCGCGATAAACATCAGGGGCATTTTTGGACCTTATCCCCACAATAATATACTATCTTCTTATTATATTTTAATTTATTAATTGTACGTACACATTTATTATTAAAAATTTAAATAATTCCGCCGTAACGCGAGGGTTTGTATCTAATATCACTCCTAAACCTGTCCACAATAAAAGTTATGGTTAACTTTTTACGTATATTAAGAAAAACGATAAAATGACAAGATTTTTCATATTTAAATTCTTATTAATTGCATGGTTTTCTGCATATTACTAGTGATACTCTATAAATATGTATAGAGATAAAAAAATGACAATTAATAATAAAAATAAATTATTGTAAAAAATAAAATATTTAAAGTAACTGGACTTTTTAAAATAGTAATAAAGACTTTTATACTAGGGAGGGAGTATATAAAAAGTACATGTACGCGCAGAGGCTGAACTAGGGGGCGGGGGGGCATCTGCCCCCGGTAGCAGCGGCTGTCCAGGGGGGAGGGGGCAGGGGGAGGGGGGAGGGCGGAGGGCGGGGGCGGGGGCGGGGGCGGGGGCGGGGGCGGGGGGAGCAACCAGCCAGCCACTACTCCGGGCCTTCCGTCGGATTGCTTGAAGGCGATGACAGACTGAGGCACTGAGCACCGGCCATTCCGGTTGCCGTGGGGTTGATGGCCAGCGTTTTTCACGAAAGGTAATGGACTACTTCTTTCACCGTCCCTTTTCCTCCTCTCCCTAAGATTTGTGTATTAGGTATAAGTATATATAAACTGCACTTTATGTGTTTGATAAAATGCTTGTGAGAACTGTTGATAACAACTGTCTTAAAAAGGGAGTGCAGTCAAGCCTAATCCTTGTGTTGGAAGCTTAAAGACTGTTTTGGCAACTTTGTATCATACCTTGCCAAAAAGGCATGAAATGGGCATAAAAGACTATCCTGGACTTTAAAATTTGCTATATTAACTGTTGTGTGCCAAAATGACTGCTATGATATATTGTTGATGTGCTATGTTGATGTGTTGACTGGCTGTGAGCAACATCCTTGTGCTATACTAACTGTTAGTGCAATAGGACTGGACTGGTATGCTGTGCTATACCACTTTGGACTGAAATAGTTAGTATTGACAAAATGCTGTGGAAGCCTATTTTGGAAATAATGATACCTTGTATGCAAGTTTTTAAATTATGAATATATAGTATATATCAAGTACATGATGTTCTAACCCTTGTGATTAAGAGATTGAGGGGCTGTTTTGATTAAAGGGGCTGTTTTTGACTTATATGTATGGAACAATTATAGAATTGAATTTCTAGTACGATGAAAGTTATAAAAACCCAATGAACATAATTTATATAAAGTTAGTTAGTAGTATGTAGATTCATTAATTGATAGATAGATTATGTATGCTTTTATGGTACAAATCAGTTAGCTTTTGATTGAATTAGTGACATGGAGTATAGTTGTTAGTGTGCGGAGTAATAAGGATGGCGAATTCGGGTTGGAACACAAATAAATGGCTAAGAAATCTGATTGTTTAAGTGACACACATAACATGTTCGCTAAAAGTCCTCTTAGGACTGTTTTCGCTAAAAACTAAGAATTAAGCAAAGCCAACGTCCTAAATTCCGCAAGTAGTGGTATTAATAATTTCGGTTCGCTTGGTTTAAAATTTTTGACCCCCCTACAAAATCGTTCTTGGTTCCGCCACTGTGTACGCGTTAATGTCCCATAGTTGGCTGGAGGGGGAAAATCCCACCTTCCTTTATGCCCAAATTGATCATTGCATTGCAAAAATATACCAGAAGGCACCACATGAACAGATAGATATTCAAACAAATTGGTAAACTAATAAAAACATGTAAAGCATTTCACGGATTGAAAATGAATCAGCTAAATTATGTTTGACAAACTCTGTGTCAACATGAAATGACGGCTCAATTTGAATGCAGTCTTAAAAAGTTTATTTATGAAACAATTTCCCACAATGACATCCTCAACTGAAATTAAACATCGACAACCACCCCCAGCCAGCTTTGGAATTGAAAGTGAATGGAAACACTGTAGTCTATATAAGTTGATACATATTTTTATCTAATGCTTAAAGAATTACTAACTGCACACCTGGAGGCTTTTTTGTTTCAAGCTGCTGCTTTGCACGACTTCTTGCAGCTTCCTCCCTCTTTATTTTTCCATTTCCTACAGGGGTTCGCTCCAATATTTGATTGCGCGGATCAATAACAATCCTTTTAAGCGCAACAGCATTCTGAATGAAGTACTCGGCAAGTTCAACATCACTAGTACGACCATAATACCCATACATTTCAACCAACTTTAGGTGTTGATGGGGAAACTTCGCAGCCTGCCTTATTTTTCTTCTTTTCTTAGATGGTGACATCCATATTAACTGTGAAAAGAAAAACAAGAAATTTCTTATACTTGCTCTAAAAACAAGAATCAAAGTAAAACACTCGCCTGAAACATGATCAGCTAAGTTTTACTCTTTTTTTTAACTTCTGGTGAGGGGGGAACGTGATATATAGATAGATAATTAATTGATAGAGAGAGAGAGAAGGGGGAGGAAAGAAAAAAGATCAGCTATCATTCAACATAACCAAAAATTAAACACCCTAAAACCGTAAGCGGAAAGAATCTACTCAACCTGAAGTACCACTCGAGAGTTTTCAAACCTAGAACTTTTGTAAGATGTTGAATTGTATTTATTTTCCTTCATTCTCTATAAATATCCTGGTTTCCAACATTTGGAATGAATGATGACTTCTCATCCGCCCTAGGTACTTATTCTGGAATTTCCTCTTCATTTTTGCCATTGATATCTGGAAAAGCATAGAGCTACTGGCTACAAGCATTAAATAACTCCTCTGGTAAGATGAAGGGGGCTACACACCACCGCCAACTATAAATGGCTATATGCAAAGACCATTAAAAGCACATTATCCACTTAGTACAAGACAAACACAATAACAATTACCTGCAAACTGCAAAGAACACATAATTGCAAGCAGTTGTAAACAAGGTATTTAGAAATTTGGTTCTGTTTACACTTTATATAGTTCTCTTTTATCTTGGTTCCTTATTACAGGATCTAGAGCCAAAAACACTCCAGAAGTTTCTGATGGGAACATTACCAAAGATTCATGGCCTTTTTTATTGAATTCTTCCATCCATGTCGAGTGAACAATGGATGTTAAGCTTGGAGCACGAAACAACAATGTCGTGCTAGAAAACATGACAAAAGAAATTGAGAATTCTTGACTTCGTTTAAGTATGGTCTCAGCTACTAGAGTTGGAAACACATCCTAATTTTTCAATTTACTCCTACCCTAATCCTTATCTAAGTTTGCAAGGTGCAGGATCTTATGATAAAAATAAATAATTAAAGAATATTTAGAAAATATGGAGCATAGTTTAGGCACTGCAAGTAATTTTACAATCGGATCAAGTCTTAATTTACCTAATATAGATATTAGCAACTGACCATAATTATTACTGTTTTATCAGACTTTAGGTGTCAAGGGCCTCTTTGGTCTCTCCAATAATTCTTGAACACTCATATAGGTCCGTGAGTCAGTTGTTTATAATGTCAGATTACATTGTTTTGTTTCCTGAGGTCTTCGTGATTTTAGAATGTTCTTGAGGTAAAGAATAAAAAGTTTACCTAGTTCTGACTGCTGAGTAAGTGAAGTTGGGTCCTACAGCGAATTATACTCTCTCCATCCCAAAGCGAATCCCATTTGATCATCTTTTTCTTACGCATACTAACGTTTACCAGAAACAAATTTAGCCATTAGTTTCCAACAATTTCTTTTTATAGGCCTTGTTCAGCACTTAAATGAATAACTAAAAACCTTTCCTTGACCAGTTTGTAGTGGAAAACCTCGATGACATGATCGTTTATTAAATCTCAAGACAATGATTGGGAAAAATTATGCACACGGATGTGGTTGACAATCCTTAATTTGCATTTTGATTTAAAAAAAAGAAGTAAATAGAATTCTCATTTTAGAACTGAGGGAGTACATTATATGTAATATTTCAATCCATATACTTGATAAAAAAATTATTCAATCCATGTCAGAAAAAAAAAATAAAAAGATATAATTTTTTTAGGCATTTGTCAATGATTTTGAAGCTTCGAGCATGCTTGATATAACCTTGAGCTAATTTGCTGAATCTCAGTGAAATACTCAAGATCTTCTTTAGTCCTCTATTTCTTCCTTTTCCTCTAACAATTCTACAATGCAGTAGAAATTTTAAAATCTTGTTACCAGTAATATTCTCTCTTTGTATGCTCCATTATTGACTTTCACCTAAACGATTCAAACTACTCAAAATCCACAAATTATGAAGATTATTATTTTCTTGAACTCACCAAGTTAAGACCTTCTTTCAGCTCCAACTGTCTACCATAGTAATACATAGTTACCACAAGACATTAACCCAACCCTTTGATTTGAGTTTACCCATAGGCCATAGCAAACCTTAACATAGCTTGTTAGACTGTACTAACATTATCAACATCAAACATGATGCACCAGAGTTTCTCTTGACATTGGAGCAGAGTAGAAGAACTGGACCTTTTCAATGGAAAGATATTCCATTTTATTAATCATTGTAAGGTCTTGCTGATATAGGTATTGCATGTAACTCTGTATAATCTTCCAACAGATTTCCCTTTTTAAGCATATAACTGATACCTCCTTTCTAAAAATTTAGCTCCATCTCCTTGATATGAATATCATTAATCAAAAACATAATCTACATTCCACATTTTATTAGTTTCAAAATTTTGTCCAAATTAAGAAAATGGAAAAAGGTTTGGACGTTGTCACGTTGATACATCAAGCGAGTACATGGTTCTTGTTATTAGCTGTAAACATTTAGCTTCTAACTCCACCATCTGATAAGATGCCATGTTAAACTTTTCTACTGTGCTAAAAAGGTCCGGTTCAAGTTCATATGCATTACTCTTGGAATTCTTAAGATTTTCAGTTCTCTGTTGCCTAGTGAGCGAATTAAATTTATCAAATAAATATAGGAAGGAAATATCATTATAATCTTACATTAACATGGAAAGCTTATGAAACAAACATTGCAATGACGTTATAATTTCTTAAATAATAAGATAGAAGTTAATCAGATAGTCAGAGCAACCAACGAGCCATATTTTAATACCAAAGGGTTGCTTTTCTCGTACCCTACACACAACAAACATAGCGGCAAACAATTTATGCACAAACATTATAAATTATAGTTGCAGCACGAACCACAGGAAATAGCATATGTATAACTAGTCCAGACACTATCATCTAAATAGTTAGAACATGCACCTGCAACACAAATTTCTGCAAGTAAGGACATGCCTCTATTAAGGAAGTAAAGTCAAGGAGACTATCATCACCCCATGCTCCAACTTTTAATATTAACTGCTTGAGTTTGGGCAGTTCTGGAAATTCACAAAGCTTAATATTTTCCTGAAAACACAATCAAGTTCAAAGCATCATGATCAGATAATCAACAAGGGTTAGAAACAATCAAGTTGCCATTGTACCGACTAACCTCAGGACGATAGATGTCCAAAGTAAGAACCTCTAGCTGATGCAGACAGTGTGAAATCTGGCCAAAAACATTATTTTCCAAACCAGAATATCCCTGACCAATAGAAATCTCATCAAGCATCGGAACATTCTTAAGAAGCAAATTTATCCCTGGACCCAAGTAGCTAAATGAGACAAGGTTTGTACCACATATCTCAATGGTTTCTATCCCCAAACAGAAAACTATTTCTAAGTTCCTCAACATAAGGGATGGGCTATTGATTCTTACGTTTATCAAATCTCCAGAGCCATGCATAGATAATGATTCAAGAACTGGACAATTGGATAAGATATTCCCCAAAGCTTTTTCACCAACATTTACACACTTCAAAGAAAGATCTTTTAGAAACTTAAGCCCAATCAATGTACAGGGTTCCATGCTAGGAATCTTCAAGCACAATCTTTTCGAGGAAGAACCTTTACTTTGAGTCAAAAGCTTGTAAGGAAAAGCATAGTTACGTGATGGTTGGCGAAGAGTCTCTCCTCTCTCTAACAAGTCCAACTCAAGCCTCTGAACCCTCTTTCCTATTGCAAACTTAATCCATCTATCAATAGCACTTTTAGAACTTTTGTCCAAATCAAAACAAATCCTAAATTCATCTATAGTAACACCTTTATGCTTCCCCACAACTCGATTGACCCAATTGATATACTTTGGCCTTTCAACTCTACGCAACTTTGGTTCTGCTGCAATTTTATCCAAAGCTGCATTAGCATCAAAATTCATTCCACTGATACAAGTCCATAAGTACCTCCATTGTCTGGAGAGAAGGCTAGTTGCTACCGCATCCTTAAGTGATAAGTGAGACAATATAATAACAAGAATGTCATCTGGTATCTGACTGATCCAATCCTCGGATTTACAGTCTCCCTAGTTACATGATCGAGCAATGGATTAGCACAATATTTACTACTCAAAATGTAAGTACAACAGTGTACAAATTGGGCATCTTTAGCTTGTATTTCATTATGCCATTAAAGTCAAAAACATGAAAAGTACAGTGGTGCTACTGAAATGACTACTACTTATACAATTAAACAATTAGTACAATAAGCAATTTGAATTACAAAATTCCAGATTCTAATGTGTAAACTAATTGTGAGATCACCTCGTTTTCATTTTTTCGAATCCTTTTCCTCATTGGGCCAGTGGGTTTGCTCTAGCTGAAATTTCAAGCTGCAAGCTGCAAGTACCCAATATTGATGATAAATCACTTTGTAATGTATATATAAATGTAATACATTGATAATAAATATAAAAGTTTTTTGAATGTTTTCTTTTCAGTGAATAATGAATTGTGATTAAACCAATTACGTGATAGATGAAACAAACAAAAGAGAAAAATTGGGAGCCAAGTGAAAAAAATGAACGAGGGTTTGTATCAAATTAGATGAAATCGAGAATTACCTCTGATAAATTAGCATGAAGAAGATGATGCGAGAGAGATTTCGACCCGTTCCAGTTTCAGTCCCGATTGATAAATGTCGTAACACTCGTAAGCATATATATATATTTAAGGGATGAGGAGGTCGGCTGTTAGCAGTAGGAGCATGGCGCGGTTTTATTTGGTAAAATTTTGGTTCTCAAATCAATTAAAATAACAAAATTTTATATAATTTAAATTAACAATATAAATTCAGAATTAGTAATTTAATTTTTAATGAAAGATTTATTACACAAGGTTAATTGAAATATTTTTCTTTTAATAGGATTGTATAATTAATTAATTTTCATGGTGCGGTTTGGTTTCGATTTTATACGTGCGGTTTTGACTCGTAACTAAATCGTAACCATAAATTTGATTTTTTAACTCACCTAAAATCGTCACATACGATCGAACCGTTAGTGCAATTTATACGATTTTTGATGCGATTTCAATTTTTAATTTGATTTCTTGCCCAGTTCGAACTTAAAATAAATAAAAAGAGATGGGAGGCCGCATGTAGGAATTGCAACTCACAAGATTTAGTTACGAATATGTCATATAATTCTATTTTATATCTCATGAATAATTATTTAAAAGATATGGAATCAAATAAACTTCTCAAGTAGAAAATATATATCTTATAGTTTTGGCCATTCATTCATGATGTTGTCTAACAACTAGCAAGCGAAACAACTAATTAAATATATATACAATAAATTTGTAAAGTTAAATTGGATGTTGACCAAACACGCAAAGAAATGACTAAATGAAGCCTACAAAATGAAAAAAATTTGTAAAGTCAAATATGTAGTCTTTTAGCATAAACTAATGACATAAGTTTATGCTAAAAAGTACTTCCCGTCCTAAAAAAATATAAAGAAATATGTCATTATATATATAAACTGTTTTTGAACACGAGCAACAACATAATAAACTGCTATGATAATTTCATATTCAAGTTTAAAAAGAATAATGGTCGAAAATTAATATAATAAAAAATACTTCTTACAACAAAATAAATCTCCAAAATAATAAATAAAAGATCTTATACGAGAGAAGATAATGATAGTAAAGGAACAACTTAACTAACTTTAAACTACTCCCTCCATTCTTAAATAAGTGTCGTTTAAGGTTTTTGCACAAGATTTAAGAAAGTCATTTAATACTATCATTTAATAATTAAAATTCGTGTGAAATTTCATCACTACCCCTTTATGGAAAGTTGAAAACTATTAATATTAAGGGTGAGAATTTATTGGGACAATGAGAGAAGGTAAGGGTAATATAAAAAAATAAATAATTTATTCATTTATTTAGGAATGGAGGGAGTAATAAATAGAAAATAGTAAACTTTAAAATTTTATTATTCAACTTTCCTACACGTATCTTATTCTCCAATAAG
Organism: Panax notoginseng; assembly: GCA_016801055.1. Taxonomy (NCBI): domain Eukaryota; kingdom Viridiplantae; phylum Streptophyta; class Magnoliopsida; order Apiales; family Araliaceae; genus Panax; species Panax notoginseng. The sequence goes on from CM029014.1 coordinate 16,829,020, forward strand.
ATAAACTATCTTATTCATTTTAAATAAATTATTTTATATTTTGAAATGAAAAAAAGTATAACAAAGTTTGAAACGTTTATTCTACGGTCTTATTATTACTTGAATCATTGAAATAAACTAATTACTTCTTTGTAAAAAATATTAAAAAATGAAGCTGATTTTGTAATTCTATTTGATTGAATTTTAGTTCAAAGATGAGAAAGGCTGAAACTAAAATAATAATGATCTATTTTTAAAATAGAGATAATTTCTCATTAATTATCTAAAGCTTCATTAAAACCTTATTAATTATTATTATATATATTAAAACTTCAAATCTAAGCTTTAATTTCTCATTAATTATTATATATATTAAAACTTTCGATTGTGATATATATGTGATCAAAAACTCTATGTGAACATAAAAATTAGACATAAAAATTGAATTCGACTGTATTTGAATTTCACCTATTTATATTTTTAATCTCTAAATATATAAAATTCAGTACAATTTTCATGTCTTAACAGTGAACTCATATGTGATATGTCATCGTTCATATTACTAAAAGGTACAGTCAAGATAATTTTTATTTATTTATTTATACCAAACTCAAATTGAAAAATTAGCATAGCACCTTTATTGTCTCTTCCTAACCCCACATATATCTTAATAAATAAAACTTTAATTTATTTAATTTTATCGTTTAAAATTTTATTTAAATCGTAATTCAACTTATTTATAAATTTGTCCATATATAAATTATTTTTCAATTATTTTATATGTATAGTATAGTTCACGAAATAGTGTTTACAATTTAGAGATTATGCGTGACTGATTGTTATGCTCCCGGATTTCAAAGTCGTAAAATGAGAAAGAAAAGAAAATAGCTAAGCGTGAAGGCTTTCTTGGCATGATTTTGACTTTCAATAATTTGACCAAATCGAAAAGAGAAAAAGAAATGAAGCCTACAAATATGTCATGAGTTTATGCTAAAAACTACTTCCCGTCCTAAAAAATGACTAAATCTATAATTTTTTTTATTTTAAAAAAATAAAATAAATACATAAAATAAAGAGTAACTAAAAATTTATTAGTATAAAAAATAAAATTAGTTGTCATTTTATATAATCTTTTGAGAATATTAAGAATAAATTTAATTTTTTTTATATTTTAATATTTTTAATATGTATCTTTTGGGGATTTGTACGGCTTTTCTGTTTTCACACCTTCCATTAAAAAACCATCCACCGATTCTTGAAAAAAATTTGTGTATAAATTTCCATTACAAGTAAATTTACACACAAATTCCACGTTCTATTTGTTTGTTTATCCGTACAGAAACATGCATTAGTGGAGAAGGGAAAGAATAAGATCCCCGTTATATTAACATTATAAACAGAGATTTACATATAGCTCAAAGCTATATAGAAAGAGGACAGAGCAACTGCAACTCGGCAGATTTAGAGGCTGAAACAATACATTGCTGACACTGTAATAATGACCGCATGCGTGTCACAAACTTTATATATTTGTTGTGACCTCAATCTTACAATCCTCTTTCTCTCTCCTCTCTCTAGAGTCTAGAGAGAGAAAGAGACCCAGAACTGAAATCATTGCATTTTCACCATCTGGGTCTCTAATGGCGACTTGGGTTCTTTCAGAACGTGAGCTAAGGCCTCTCCCTAGAATTTATACCCGACCCAGAACGGGAATCTATTCTATTAATACTAATATGCCCTCAAAGATTAGATTTTTACAAGATAATATGAAATCTTCTTCATTTAGAAAAAAAATATATAAAATTTAAATTAAAACAGAAAAAAAAATAATATAAAATTTAAAATTTTTCTTTGTGTTTCTGAGTTTTTAATAGAAAAGAATAAAAAATTTAAAATTGAAGACATGAGTTGTAATTTAAAATTTATTATATTAAAAGTTGAGGATAATATGGGAATTATAAAAATATTAGTTATTCCAATTTCTTTTCCGTACAAATCAGGTCAATTTTGAAAGAAAACTTAAATTTTCTATTAATTTCTTTTTTTTTATTCATTTTAAAACTCATAAACAGAGCGTTAAAGCTGAGTGTACCCTCACAGTTGAAACCGTAAATAAAGAGGATAATAGAGGAGAGAGAATTAATGGGGTTGGGGTTAATGGGTTTGAAGAGGAAGAAGAAGCTGAATTTGATCCCGGAGCGCCGTCGCCGTTCAAATTATCCGACATTCGAGTAGCCATTCCGAAGCACTGTTTTATTTTTTTTAATAAGATGATGAGTGTACCCTGTTAGGCTGTGCTGATTCTGTACGACCGGTTCTATTTTTTTTGACAGTTGACATAATATATTCAATGAGAAGAAATGGGCAACCAGAAATATTCAATTAGCACTCTTACAACGGGGTACATGGCAAAATTGTTTGAAGTTGTTTATATCTTCAAAACTGAAAGAAATCAATGTATTATATATATATAAAATTATAATCCATGGACTATAATCCTGAGAGTTCTCAAGTTGGCATAGAGAAGACAAGCAAGTATGAACCATATTCAAGAAAATGATATAACTTGCAATTCTCAATATTCAATCTCAGATGCAAAACCGGCTGCTGACTTTTATTCCCTGTTGTAAAGATTGCCACATGTGCTTTTTATTTTTGTCTCAGAAATGTTGCAAATATGATTCAAAATGATGGGAGCAATCATTTCTAAAGCAAAAATAAAACATGGAAGTGACAATCTTTGAGAGGAAGGGGGACTAGCTGTCGAGGTAATCCATGCCACTTGTATATTCTACAAGTTTTTATAATGTCGATAATAATATATTTGGGAGAGACATCTGGATTCAAAACGGTGTACTGTTTGATAAATGTATCAAAAGGCAGAAGATACACCAGGCTACATTTCCAATTAGCAGAATCTCCATATTCCAGCTTCAAGAACTTGACAATTCCTTTTCCGAGCCAACATAATCTACAGAATTCACTGCAGTCATGAAGGATGATATCCGTGACTTATCCTTCTGAATGCCATCTGAAGCGCAAATGCCGCTACTGACATCAACTCCATGTGGCCTTAGAGTCGAAAGAGCTTCACGTACATTCTCAGGGTGCATCCCTCCAGCCAAGAGCCATCCATGTTTACTCTTAATTGGCGGTAGCTTAAACTGGGACCAATTAAACCCTTTACCACTGCAAGCAAGGTTATGTCATGCAGAAAAGCGGTATAATACATGAACAAATTTAACTGAAACATCATATATTATAATTTACCAAATCATTTTTATTGGAGTAAATTTTGGTTTCGAGTGACGAAAATATGTAAGGTAACAATAACTCCTCGACTTGTGCACCAAATATTATGCCAAAACAATGCGGCATTTCATCTCCATAGTTTTAGTGACTCAGTTTTAAACCTAAAAGGATTCCACATACTCCCTATGTGTCGGTTTGACTGTCATAGTTCAAAAGCATATTTGTGGCATGACCTTGAAGACATTCAAAACACACATTTAGAAAAAATATTTTGGAATCTAGTTTCTTATAAATTATTTTAGCATCCAAAGTGCAACTATAAATAAAAATATATGAAGAATATTATACCTTGATGTACCAACGGGCACATCTTAAACTTCATGTCACAAACATGGTCTGAGATGGAGGGAGTACTTTCATAATCTAATAACCAGTGAATTCAATGGTAAGGTCATGCTTATGACAGTTTGAACTTTGAAGTGCCTAGTTTTTTTGTTTTGTCTTGAAATATATATTTGCTGAAAGTAAAGCCAGTGTATATTAATCCCAATCACTTAAAATATATTTATTATGTAATACACTAATATAAGTAGTCTAAGACCTGTCACAGTCATTTGCACTGAATAAACAAAGTAACTAAACATATCAAAATGGTGAGGGCTGCCTAGCCAAAAACTAAGACGAATAAAACAAGAGAAGATGATGAATTGATGATGATGATGCTAACACTACTACAAACGAAGCTGCAAAACTAATCCTTATTCTGTGAAGAACTTTGGTAAACAGAACAAATTAAACAAATGACAATGACATGGGAAAACTACACTGGCCTCTCTAAAGCAGCACCCTCTCCTTCACCCAAAGAAAATAAAAAGAAAATAAAAATGATAAAAGAGAGAGAGAGAGAGGGAGAGAGGTTGATAACGTTCAAACTAAAAATCAGAAACTCATAGCGTACAATTGTACGAATCCTTATTCACTCTTTTTGTTTTTTGATATAGAGTGTGGGTTGAAGGTTATTAAAGTCAAATAAGAGAGAACAAAATTTTACAGTAAGAAACCCATTATTATCTTAATTCCCTTACTGGTTCAGACCTGCCACAGGGACTAACTAGAAACACTCCTCTTTAATCAAGATAGTGCCATAAGAGTTATGTTCCCCATGTCAAACTTTAACCATCAACTTAAGAAAAGTAAGTTTCACAAAATTATGTAGTTTCAATTCAATAAAGCTTAGACAGTATCCCTTGTTGAAATAATTACTAGCTATTTCATACAGATGGTACAATGAAACTATGATTAGGAACATAGAGTGCCTAAATTGATGCAGGTCTAAAAGGTCTAAACATGTATAAAGGTTACTATCACATAGCGGTTGAATGTGCAAACATATAAGAGGAAGGTCATAAACTATTGAAATGAAAAGAATTAAGTCTTTTACCTGCCACCTTTTGCACTATCCACAAGTACCCAATCAACTGAAGAACATTCTTTGTCCGATATATAGTTCAAAAGGTTTCCATCTTCATCAGCATGAAGAACATATATCACCCGACTTTCTTTCACTAAAACTGGAAATGCAGCCCTTGAAGCATCTCCATGAAGCTGCATAACGTGAACCAATTACCAGATGAAGGAAATGTATTAACTTAAACGTTTAGTTACGTGCACAAACTCAAGGTCTTTTGCATCTGAAAATGTTTAGTTACCTGCACAAACTCAAGGTCTGCTGCATCTGAAGCCCTTAATATTGTGTCAGCATTATCATCAACAAACACCCCAACAGGCTTTGCCCCATATTCCCGTACAACCTTTGAAATTTCCTTTGCAGTAGGAACCGCAATTGAACGTTTTGAATTAGGACACAGAATCATTCCAATATAATCAGCACCAGCTTCTACTGCCAAAGCTGCATCTCTAGCAGATGTAATCCCACACATTTTCACTAAAGGCCTACTATCTTCATGTTCCCTATGTGTAGCGAAAACTTTTTTTGAATGATGTAACATATTACTCCTTGCTTTCCTTCCTAACTTTATCCTTGAGAAACGTGCCTCTAGTGTTTGTCTCCTCTGCAAACCTATTAATATAGACACTTGATGTATCAATATATGAGATCATTAGCAAACAAATCACAATGAATATCTGAATTAGTAGTACTTGTGCAATGAAAACAAAATAACTGGATTCAATCTTCAACAATAACTGATTACAGAAATTTGTGACGCTGCAATTGCATATGTTTATGGAAAAGGAAGTTACATGTTAGGAGGCAATTTTTTTTCCAACTCTTTCATGCAACAGAAATTATAAATTAATTTATACTGAAACGAGTTAAGATTTAAGACAATCTTGAATACTGGGGGGAAACAAAAAAGCGTACGTAGGAATGAAAATTACATAAAATTTTGAATTCAATTAACTAACTATTTTTTTCTATATTCCCTTAGAATGTGTGAAAGAGTATAGTCCAAGATTAAAAATACTTAAATTGATGGTGCAACCACAAACATGAGTTGATCAAAAATTAATGAATACATACATGCGTAAATAATTCTAAGGCTTGTTACCATTGTGGAATATGTCAACCACTAAGCACGATGCAAATGTTGGTTCAATACAAAGAAGAAACGGTCCAATTTTACATGAGACATGATTAAAATAAGTTTCTGTTAATCTTGCAAAGAAGTTCAAGAAATTTTGCAAATAGTATTAATGTTTTGCACCACATGCTACCAAATCTTACTCTTCCCTCCTGAGAACTAACCACCCACAAATGCGTGTGCGCGCACGCACTGGAGTGAAAAGAAACATTTATGACCGACTTTATCACCTCATCAATTGGACACAAAAAGAATTTAACAGGAAATATAAAAAAAATTATCAGTAAGAAGTACATGGGAATAGCTTAACAACACCAGAGCTTTCACTTCCGTGCATGTTTATGGCTTTGGATTGAAGTTGACATCCCATATTCAACCCTGAAATCAGTAACAAGAACAAATAATAACATATACAAATAGTAGTTAGCAAAATGATATTTTTAACAGAAACATTTCCCTTAAATCAGGAATTATAACATTGCATTTTCCCAAAACATCGGAGGAAATACATGCGAATTAAAGTTTTGGTAAAACCGAACTTTGATAAGAAAAAACAAAGCTAATCCTCTCTGGGGAAATTTAACAAGCAACTGGAATGCAACTATGAAAACGTCCGTATTTTAAACATATATATATAGAGAGAGAGAGACTCGGTGAAACCTGAGAATGGGAGCACTGTTTTCTTGTGTCGAGATTTTAGAAGTGATGCTGATGGAGTTGAAGCACCCCTTCCTTGCAGTAAAGCCGTGTAGATCAAAGAAGGACGAAGAAAAGCTCAACACTGACGATTTTGTTCGACCTAGAAAGCCTGCTACTGGATTTCTATATTTTGTGGATCTAGCTAAAAATATTCTAATTGGGCTAAAACATAAAGCCCAAACATAGTAAGGGCTTTTTTCATCAATCGCATAATTCATGGACTAATTGATGGAATTAACCGAGCCTACTTTTTGGAGGGAAAAAATTCATTTTAGTCTGATTCTTTTAATTGTATCGGATGATTTGAATCAATAAATTTATCAGCATTTTCATCTTAAGAGTTAAGACGGTCATACGACTACCATTTTGTTAAAGGATGTTTGGGATCGTTTATACTCGGCTAAACCTGTTTATTAGGACTGGAAATTATTCTATTCGAATTTTGGCGTACTCGTACCGAATTCGAACACAATAAGTCAAATTCGAATATGTTTAAGTAATACGATTGAACTAACACACATGTGCGAGTTCGAATCGTTAGTTGTTAGCGAACATGTTTAAGTTCGCGAATATAGTTGAACATCATCAACGTATTGAAATAAAAATTAAGCCAAATATCGTAAATACTCAAACTATTCACGAATCACTCGAATCGAACTTAACCCGAACTGTTCTCGAACAGTCGAACCGAACCACATGATTCGTGAACATGTTCGATTGAGCAATCGAACGAACTTGACTCGGCAAAACAATCCAATCGAAACCGAACTGAACTTGAGGCAAATCGAAACAGTTCAATTCGTTTGCAGACTTGCTGTTTATAAACCGTTTTAAGTAGTAGAAAGTGTTTGGTATTCTAATTTTAACACGACTTATAATATAGAGAATTGATATTTTTACAAGAAAAAATAATAATTTCACAAGGTCCCTTCCTCTCACATGAATAGTAAATGAACCCCACACTTATATAAGTGAGAACTTGTGAAAATATCAAAATTTACTTGTGGGAATATCAATTCCCATCATTTATTTTTATAGAGTAATCAGAAGCTCCAATTTATCCCTATCTTTATTTTCCAAACCTTCTTTTTTAGTAATTTACCCTTAAAACAAGTGATAATTAATTATTTTTATAGTAAACACTTTTTACTTTTTACTAATTTTATTATTTTTTCTTTACCAAACATAAACTACTTCAAATGAATTATAAGCAGAGGTAATAATCAGAATCACTAATCATAATTTTTTTAAACGATTTCAAACTGGGGTGAATGTTTTGCCCTATTTATATGGAGATTATAATGTATTATTTGTTCGTGGTGTATTTGATGCATTGAAAAAATATGTTTAAAATAATGCCATAATTTGGAACTGAAAACTACGATTTGTTACTGGAGTAATGCCTGGGGATCTAAGTAAAATTATTTTAAAATGACTAACCAAATTTAGCCGAGTCCCATGGACTTTAAATATTTTGTTTGAAGAAAGTAGTAGATTAGTCCATAAAATTAGAAATCACATTCAAGGATCATTTAGTACAGCCATAATCTCTGACTTTGTATGCGTTTGTGGTGCTAATTAGGAGTCAAGTAATATAATGATGAATGATGAATAGATACATATAATGACGAGTAGAGTATCGTTTCCGTGAAGAAAAAGATTGTAATTTATACTAATAAATACTAATTTTATATTAACCCGATTTTATTAAACAAATTATTAATATTGTGAATTTTTAAAAATTACCAATCTATTATATATACTAAATCACAGTAGATGACACAATAAGTTGACATCTGTCCTTCTATAATTTTAACACCTGTTTATCCTAATTAATGCTCCCAAGTGTCCTTTACCAAAATACCCTTTACAACAGTGACCCCCTAAAATAAACTGGAATCCTATCCTATCTTCAACTTTGGCGTTCAAATTCGTTCAAATAACAACTGGAATCCTATCTTCAACTTTGGCGTTCAAATTAATGATGAATCGGAAGAAGCATGCCACGACAAGAATTAGCGTTTTGTTTAGAATTTCATCAACAACAAGACGAAACATAAAAAAGGGGAAAATCTTTATGTTGAGTCACGGATTTAGTCGAAAGGCTGTTGTTCGAAAAATCTTTTTTCAAGTAAGTTTTCATTCATCTGTTTAATTATGTTTTTTGTGAAGTTATTGGATCGTTACTGCTGTAGATCTGTTGTATTTCATGTTTTTGTCTGATGAAGTAATCACCTCTTCTCTTTGATGGAAGAGGACAATTGGGCCACGGAGATACTCAACATCGAGAGAGGGATCGCAGACGTCGATTTTCCCCAATTTTTTTCTGTTAATAGAGCTATATTAACAAATGCATTGCGAAATATGAATGCTTAGGGGAGTCCACGACACGAATCTGACCAGGAATCTCATAACACAATAGCATTTTCAGTCGGTAAAATCCTCTCCTCCTATATATAGGGCTTTGTTTGATTTTATGGTTTCTTATGTTTTGTTTTGTTTTGGTCTACGTTCATCTTCTTCCATCTTCTTCGGATGAAACTGCCTATCGGCTACCATATTCATTTGTGTTAAAGACTGCATGTATATTGTATTTGATGCTTTAGGTTGTTTTTCTACCATTTTAATAAGGTCGAGTTTATATGCTTTAGTTGTTGTTCATTAGTAAGTGATAGAAGCCTACAGCTAAATCTCTTTTTGTATGTCCCCGAAGGTTTTGCTTGATACTTATTTATAACATGACTCTTTACATGGCATGTTATCCAGTATCATGGCTTTTTTCTAGATAAGTGTCTCAGCGAATGTTTGCTGCTTTCCCCTGTCCTTCTCAAGGTTGGTTTTGGTAATTTGTCTGATATATTTCTTTTTCTTGGGTTTGATGTTTTACAGTAAACATTTCAATCTTAATTTTGTTTGAGACAATCAGTCGGAAGTTCCAAGATTTTGATAACGCTTTTCTATATATATGATATATATTACTATATAAATGGAAAATAAAACTAAAGCCTTCTATTTGAGCAATGACCATCTTCTTTATCCGGATCGTATTTAAATATATCCAATGGGGGGAAGAGATTCTTTATTTAAGAATTGGTTGGTTATTAGTTTGAAGAGTTATCTGTTTCTAAGGTTTGCGGATTCAACTTCCACTGGTACTGAGTTCAGCATTCTTTGCATCATAAAGTCCTTCATCATAATATAATGTAACTGTGTAAAAACTGAAGTTAATATTTTACAGCATGAAGCAGGTCACTTTTTAGTTGGCTACTTGCTTGGTGTTTTACCAAAAGGATATGGAGTACCTAGCATGGACGTTCTGAAGCAGGACAAATTTGCTGAAGGAAGGGTAGACTTTCTTGGGTTTGAGTTTCTTAAAGAAGTAAGTCCAAATTCAGAATTTACTTTAATGATTGCTTTCTCAAGAAATTGTGAAGAATTATTAAGCACTAAATTTAGCAGTCTCTTCTGATTATCTATTGTCTATTTTGGAAGTCGGATACGTGTGTACAACTTTCCAACTTATTTAAGATAACCCTATGTGTAAGGATATACTTTTGCATGTTCATTGTTCTTTAAAGGAACAAGCATGTATTTCAGTTCATGACTTTCTAGATTCCTATTGTAGTCTAAGACAAAGAAGTTAATATGTTCTCTAAGCTTTTGAATGTGTGTGATGCAAATTTGAATGTTTTTTCTGGTTGAATTCTCTTCTCAACTTTTCTATATATATGATATATATTACTATATAAATGGACAATAAAATTAAAGCCTTCTATTTGAGCAATGACTTATAATGCACACCTTATTTGAGCAATGACTTCTAAAGCCTTCGATATGTAAGACTTATTTCTGTTTTGATTATATTATGATTTGTTCAATATTGCTATTTTTGCTTACTATTAGTATTGATCTGAAGTTTATTTTTAAAATAGTTGGTGAATTATTCTCTCCCAAAATTTGAATAATGTTTTGTAATAAATTCCTTTAATTGTTCATTCATGAAACTTAGATGGCAGAGTACACCATAGCAAGAAATTCCATTAACGTCTTCCTTCTTAACATTGATATCATATATTAAATTCAACCTTTGGACATCTAAAATATCTTTTGACTACATTCATGTAAAGGTTCTCAATGCAAAACTAGAGAATGTGGATAGAGAAGCTGAGATTGTAGCACAGAGTGGTCGCCTTGGTTCAGTTACAATTGCCACCAAAATGGCTGGTCGTGGAACAAATATTAAAGCTACGTGAGATGTTTATGCCAAGGTATTCTGAGTTTCAAAATAGATCACCTAAATGTTAGCTGCTTATCCAGTTGTATGCATCATAATTACGCGCAAGTAACAATAGTTCTAAGAATGCAATTTTCTGTCAGACATGTTTGGACATCGACACTCTTAGGAACCTTTAAACATGTAACTGACGCGTGAATTTGATGGCCATTTTACCATTTTACCATTTTGTGTCCCTTGATCCTGTTCATGTCCCTTATCTGTTTAAATGTGTTTCTTTTTCTTCTCTCCCCCATCCCCTCTTCCAAGTGCTAAATATTGATTTCATTCTAAGGGAGGTTTAATATTGCTTTATTTTGCATGGTAGTTAAACCAGGTGGAGGAGGTTTTGTTTCTGTAAAGAAATCTCTTCCAAATAAGACATGGAAGGTCGGTTTATGATCTTATTGTTTGTGAATTTCTCTGGATTAAGATTGCAGGTCATGAAATATTGTATTGCTGATCTCACGTTTACATTGTCTTCCAGGTGAATGAAAGTCTATTTCCATGTGCACTATCCAAGGAAAACACCAACTTGGCTGAGGAAGCTGTACAATTAGATGTCAAAACATGGGGTCAGTGGTCATTAACTGAACTTGAAGCAAAGAAACGGCTATCTTATTCTTGTGAAAAGGTGAAGTTTATTGGGGATATTGATCAATCCTCAGCAGATGATCATTAATAGACATAAGATGTGACTGCATATTAATTATATTTCTACATGACATAATCTGATATTATCCTTGGTTGTAGCATACTATTTATGTTCAGACTTTGATCCTACAGTGAATGTGGAACCCTCACTTCTGAAATTATTTCGCAACTTGTGGTTCTATATCGCTTTCTTTGGGTTGGCACCTCCAGTACAGAAATCCACCAACAAAATGAGCAAGACCATGAGCTTTGAGTTGGAATTTGATAGTTGAATTGATAATTGATTTCCATACAAGCTGTCTTTCTGGAATAATATTATGATTTGTTTTTAGATGTTGCAAAATCATATAAACTTGTAAAAAAATTTGGCAGCAATGATTAAGAAACTTAAAATAAATTTAATCAGGTTGGCTTTTAATCCCATTTGCTTCAGATACAGGTAGTAATTGTACTAGCTTAGGTTCACATAACCTTTAAAGTAAATAATAAATAAAATAAAAATAAGATGTTTGCTATGAATTTGGACATTAGTGGGAAAGAGTTAAATGAGGAAGAAGATAATGCCATTTGTGTTATCATTAATGTATTTTAGAAAGATAATGTATTACTTACGTTAAAATAATGTATTAAAATATTATATCTATTGATATAATAATATTTTAATTTTATTACAGGGTGGGCAAAAGGCATTTAATTGAATGGATAAAGTCGAGAGTTACCTAATAGTCGGTAAGTTAGTTGCGCTTGAATTCCATTTAATTATTTTTTAGAACATAATTAAGGAGATCAATTCCATTTAATTGTTGAGCCGCATGCCTTTGTTGGGGTTAAAAAAAAATACTCCGTACGTTTGGTTAATAGCGATTCATTTCTTTAAAAGGTTTCCTAACAAATCATAATAATAAACTGTTTTGTGAGGTCTCATTAAGAGATTCCTTCTTACTTTAAACGTTGTTTTAAGAATCTGGTTAGTTTCACATATGTTGGTTGCTGTGGAATCTTTTTCCTTTCCATCATAAATTTGTTTTGGCTTTTATCTGTGGATCCTTTTGAAGATAAAGTCCCAAGTTCTAGAGATTTAGATTTACTACAGAATTGTAAAAGGATGTCTCTCTCAGTCCCAAATGATAGCCCACTTCCAAAATCAATGTACCAAATAATATTTAATTTGTGATATTGGACATTGATTGTGTCCCAGTCAATTTTTATGGTTAACTTTTTTTTTTATATAAAAAAAGTAGACTATCTTTCCGGGATGGATGAACTTAGTATACTGATTACATAAACTTGCTTATAATAACCTGCTCATGATCCAGGTAAAAGTTGTTTGGATTGTCCACATCATCAGTGATGTCTGACTATCTTTCTTCATGTACATATGTTATTTCTAATGTACCATTATTTTGCTGCATCAAAAATTTATAATGCTATTCAAATTTTTATTGTTGCATATGTGTGGATGACTGTGTTTGGGAACTTTTCATATTATTAAATCTGCAAAGATTTCAGCCTTGTAAGGTTTGCTCAAGTACATGGTTTCTTTTTAGACCTTTAGATTTTATTCCAAGTTCTCTCCTTTTTTGATTAGGAAAAAAATAAGGTGGTGCCAAATTTGTTTCTGTGGGAACCACATGATCCCTTGATAGTAAGAAAAACTTCCAATTTGAATGATTTGAGGTGTGTTATGTGATGTGTCGGGGGACCAATTTTATGAATTGATCCGGTAGGAACCTTTCAATTATTTCCCAACATCTGGACATTAAGTTGCAAGTATTCTTTATGATTTTACCTATGTATGGAAAATATCAATAAGAAATGTTTGTTACACTTTTTCCTTGCAAGATTACATTGCCAAACTTCATTTTTCAAGTTATTATCAGTGCTTGCAATTAATTTTGCATTATTGACTTATTTGATTGGTGTGACAGGTGCATGTGTAACAAGCTTGCTAACCAACATGTACGGGTTGGACTTGCTGACCCCAGTGATGTACTGTGTTGTGATACATGTGAGGTATGCAGGCCTCTCTTCTTTTCTTTTTTTGTCCTATATCTATTATCTATTATATATACTAAATCACAGTACATGACATAATATTTTGACATCTGTCCTTCTACAAATTCAACACATGTCTATCCTATTTAATGCTCCTAACTGCCTTTTACAGAAAACATATGAAACATTAAAAAAACTAAATTCATTTCTCAAATCCCCCTAAATCTGGGATAATATATTCAAAAATAGCAACTAAAATATTTCCAAATTCATTCAAATTCTTTCAAACGGCAAAGAAGACTCAACCCAAAGGATAAACATCCTGTAGATTGCTATCCCAATTGTGTCAACAATTCCAGTCTCGGAGATACTACTAAAGAAACCGGAGAAGATCTATTCTCTCCATTTTTAACGCTACATCCATTGGTTGTGGCATGCTCCAAACAGGGCTGTGCAACTTTGGATTCAGTAAGTCTTTTCATCAGTCACATATAGTGTTTTCAGCACTCATTAATTTAATTTTTTTATGTAATTGCTATCTTATGATGTTTTGTCACTACATCTATACATCATGTATTATTTTTCATGTATAGTTTATGCAGTGGTCAAAAGGTTGGAGTATTAGGTTAGTGATTTTTATATTGTAGGATGTACCTCTTTTTTTGTTGATAATTTCTTCGGTAGATAAGATTTAAGATCATTATTAAAAAAAGAAGAAGGAAAAAGAATCAAGGCCTCCAGCCCAATCTTTTTACATGAGCTTTAAAAGCTAAAATTGTTAGAATGGTAATTATGCATATTATATATGCCCAATGTACAACATCTTATTGAATTAGATATTAGCAGTTTACGTCAACGACCTCTTTAAAAAACCTTTATGTTAACTGTAATTTTATAAGCCAAGCTATAGTCCTATATAGATCCTTATGCCCATACCGCTTTATTTCAAATTTTTTCCTTCCTGGAAGGGGTGAAGGTATGTGTGCAGTGTTTTGGATCTTCAACAAAATGACTATTTCAGGCCTTCTCAATGATGGTGTTTGTGTTTTGAAATTCGTTGGCTTTGCTACTTGGGCTTGCTACATTTTTCTCATTAACAATATTTGTGTTTTGAGGTTCTTTTGACTTACACTGCTACATTTTATATTTTATCATTTTCTAACTTACTAATTTGAAATCTTGAAATGTGCCTAGGTCTATTATCAGCTAGAGAATTTGAGCCAAGCGGATCCTCCTTGTAAGTCTGTTGCTGCACTGAACTGTATAATCCTAGGTTGTGCAAATATATGGGATGTCGATCGGGCCTACGAGACTTTTGAGGCAATAAACACTGGTTTTGGATTAACTCCTGATATCAATTCATACAATGGTCTGTTTCTATTTTTGTATTTACTTTTGTTCATTTCTTCTTAGTTCAAGAAAAATAATATGTAAGAAATAGATAGTTATTTGCATTTGCAGAGAGATAAGTTGGAGCTTGGCCGTATTAGTTTAATGTATATTCGGTTTCGAGTATCCTCTTTTCTGTAGTCATCTTATCTTCTTTGTTATAATAGACTTTTTGTATTCTTCCTGTTAAAACTTACTTGTCAGCTTTGTTCTTACTTTACATTCTTTTCTAAATGCATGCTACCATGCTATATGGATGTTTCGTTAATGGTGGCCTTTTGAATTTTTTTTGTTTATCCTTTTGTGATCTTGTGTATGGTCTTTTGAGTTCTTTCGGTTTAGGTTGTGTTTTGTTGAAAAAGGAAATAAAGAAATATATAGAACTCCTGCAAAAGTAATTAGATTATCAGGTTTGGAATATTGGTGTTATTGTGGATTTGTTGTCTTATTTTATGTCCGAGTGGAATAGTGTGGAAATGAAGACGGGCTTTTGAATTTGTCAAACTTAAATGACTTGAAGAGGCCAATTGATCATAATCCTATGCACATAATGGGCCTTGCTTATTGACATAAACTGATCATAATCCTATACACATAGTGGGGCTTGCTTATTGACATAAACTAACTACTGGGTGGTGATATGTACTAATTGTTTTTTAATAATCATGTGCTTAAGATGAAAAACAATGATGTGTGATTTTTTTGATCAGTA
The DNA here is from genome assembly GCA_016801055.1 of Panax notoginseng. Lineage (NCBI taxonomy): Eukaryota > Viridiplantae > Streptophyta > Magnoliopsida > Apiales > Araliaceae > Panax > Panax notoginseng. The sequence goes on from CM029014.1 coordinate 16,844,576, forward strand.
GAGGGGTAATAATATGGTGAGATACATACTCTACCTGGAGTTGGAGCTGTTTTTTTATGGTTTATGAGCAAAAGAGTTGAACTTAGCAGTATTGACGTTTATTTATAAATTGTAAAGAGAAGAGAGAATATCAAAAGTGGCTTATGATGGTATCAATTAATGGTTTCTCTGTAGTGAGTACAATGATGTATTTATACTAATTCTAGGACCCAAAAAAATTAAAAGACCAACCTATTATTGATAACATTCATTGACTGTCGTTGACAGGCACGACTCCCGGCAAGCTATATAGGACTGACATCAAAAACTAATAAGCCGCCCGGCTGTGTTTATATATTCAGACCCAAATGCAAGACTAAAGCTATCTTGAATACACTTAGCAGACCGAGCTACTTTATATGTTAAGTATTACTATTGGGTATATTACTTTCCTGACTTCAGAAGGCAACATAAATTTTTCTTGATCAAATTATTCAAAAGGGAGAGTATTCCCAATTAAATAGCGAACATATTCCATTAATTAAACTTGTGGTTTTTTTTTTATAAATTTTTTTATGAAATACATACAAAAAATTGTATTTTTAAGAGATTTTTTAAATCTTCGCATACCATTTTCTTCTCTTTTTGTTATGGATTGTAAAAAGTTAAGTTGAGGCAACTCTTTCTTTGCGGTAAACAAAATACAAAAGTAGTAAATGAGAGGGAAAATAAATCAGTTGGCTACACTTTGGTCAAGAAAAATTAAAAAAAATAATATAAAAAGGGAAGAGTAGAAAAAATGATTTGTCCACAAGTTGAGGTCACTTACTTTGCCACTATCTTAAAAGCAATAGTCACATACTTAGAGTGTAATGCACAAATCGGTAATGTGACGCCCCTAAAATTAGGTATACATCACCCATCTTGGGTCGTCAGATACATGATACAGAATACAAATACAACTTACTAATACAATTGTCGTGTACAATACGACAAAACATAACTGTGAGTTTGAATACAATTATTGTCTACTAGAGACTATACAAACTCAAAAGGAGTCCTCATTACAATTATTGTCACACTATTTAACAGAATAGTGAGGACTACTAATACTATCATCTGGTCCATCACTCCGTTCCCCGACTCGTCCCAGCTATATTCTCTTTTTCTGAAGAGAACAGTGAAAGAAAAGGTGAGCTCAACTAGCTCAGTAAGAAATATTATGACTAGGATAATGCAGAATAAATTATCATTAGCCTTCAACAGTGTTAAACTGATAAAATATAACGAACATCAAGTTTAACTGCAGCGAAACAAGCAATCCATTAAAAGAGTCAAGTAGAAAATAAAATCTACTATCTTATATGATTTAAAAGGTTTTTCAACACTGTTATCGCTGGAACTCAGCTTAATAAAATAATCCACATCATCGAATCACCCTGCACTACGGCCAAGGATATTCGTGTATTCATTAATGGTCATGATCATGCCAACAACTGTCCATCAATGCACTACGGGCCAATGAGGACTTTTACCACATCATTTGTAATATTACGGTCATGATTATACCGAAAAATCCCTGGTCATAATCATACCAAGTCCATCTATGCACTACAGGCCACAGATGACTTTTAACATTTTATAAATATGAGGATGATGATAATGATATAAGAATTCAATAAAACAAGTTCAAGAAATAATTTATCCAAGAATTTACAACGTCCAAATTGTCAACATGATACTGTTTTGTGGAGTAAAATTCAAGAATGCTTAGAAGAATATTTTCATTAAAAGATACTGGATGAAACGCAATTATCAAGGATATTTCACAAATTTCATGAAGTATAGAAGTCAAAACTTAACCAACTGAGTATAATAAATAATGGAATAACAAAAGAAATCACCATGCATGCGATAGACCGCACAGACAGGTTATTCCAACAGAATAATAATAAAGACGGAACCAGGTCCGGTGTAAAACACACAGACAGGATGTTCCAACAGAATAATAATAAAGACAGAACCAGGTCCGGTGTAAAACACACAGACATGATGTTCCAACAGAATAATAATAAAGACGGAACCAGGTCCGGTGTAAAACACACAGACATGATGTTCCAACAGAATAATAGAAGAATGTCACCAAGTATAGGGTATACCGCGTATACAGGTTATTCCAATAGAATAATAAGAAATGGAATAACAACAGTTCTCTTCATGAATAACAAAGAATAACACCCCTTACCGTTTTAAAGAAGAACTGAAATAAGGAAGTAGTTAAGTAGCAGAATACTTTTCTTTTCTCTCTCTATAGTTTCTCTCTATAGTTTCTCTCTCTAGAGTTCAGTGAATTCGTAAGAAATAATGAAGGAATGAACTGCTATTTATAGAAAAATGGAATGCATAGTAACTAATCCATGAACGGTCCAGATTGATTACTTTAATCTGACGGTCCTTATTTAAAGAAAAATTTTTTAAATAAAATATAATATATTCTATTTATAGAATAACTTTAATAAAGTATTCTGTTTTATATAAAAAGATGTTTCTGTTTTATTACGTTAATAATACGAATAAAACAAAACTTCATTATCACTAAATAATTCATATTATTAACTGACAATAATTGAATCAAACTGAGTGACTTCTCACATAAGCATTAATAATCAATACCGTGTGCTATTATGCAACCACATGTATTACTGTACTTTTACTACCGAGTAGTTCAACAGTAACAATGATAAAACTTCCGCTGTTATTTTTAATAAAATATTTTTATCGTTTTCTCAATCCGACAATAATTCCGTTATGGGGTCCACCAATGATTGTGCCGTTGTACGAATATTCTCTGTTAAAACGAATATTTCCCGACCAATCGAATATTATATAATTACTTGCGTACTTTACAAAATTTATAAATATTACCCACAACTATAACATTATATCAAATTAACTCCATAATATTTAAAAATGATATTTATAGAAAATTCATCTTTATTTATAAAAGTTGTGGTCTTACAGGTAAACTCTCACCACTACCCCCTATAATGTATATTCATTTATTTTTCTGTGTAAAATTTGATCATCGCATAATAACATACTATCTTCTTATTATATTTTAATTTATTAATTGTACGTACACATTTATTATTAAAAATTTAAATAATTTCGCCGCAACGCGCGGGTTTGTATCTAGTTAACTAAACTAAAGCTAACTATCACAAGGTTGAAAACAGATATTAAGGACTTAAAATTATAATTTCACTTATTGTTTTATTTAGGTCAATATACTTCCTTTTAAATTACATTAACTATTTCGAATTGTTAATCAAGAACACATTAATATATATGATCATCTCTTGACGCACCATAAACAAATCAACTTAATTCTACAGATGATAAAATTAAGATTAACACCCTAATTAACTAATCCACTATATTTCTATGTGAATTACGATTAAAAAAAATTTGAAGAACAAGTTCTTTATTAGATAACATGCAGTGTGTAGATATATCTCTATCCTAAACACAAATCATGAATTTCATTGTCATATAGAAAACACAATCACACGCTATTATGGTCAGATCTAAACCTATAATCAATCTCTCGAGTTCATATAGATTACTACGGTAATTGTTGATCAGACAATTAAATAATTAAAAACAAATCATAATAGACATTCCCATAATAGTCAACTGTAATTAATAAGGAAATGTATATTGTAAGACCCTAAATTTTTTTTTATAAAGATGAGTTTTCTATAAATATCATTTTTAAATATTATGGAATGAATTTGATATAATGTGTAAGACCCCAAATTATTAATAAATGAAATTTAATTTTCTCTATTTATTATTTTGAAATAGTAAGGGTTGAATTGATTAATGAGGTTAGTTATGGGTAAAATGCGCAAATATTTTAAATAAGTAAGTGGTTATAAAATATTTATTGTTGTCGAAAAATATTCATTTGGTCGTTGAATATTCTTCTTGTCGGGGAATATTCGTACGACGACACAGTCTTTTATGGGCCCCATAACGAAAATCGATTGGATGAAGAAAACAACAAGTATAAGTTGTTTATAAATAACGGCGTAGTTGTTACCGTTAATACTGTTGAAATACCCGGTGGTTAAAACACAGTAATACGCGTTGTTGCACAGTAGTACACGGTATTGCACCAATTATTGATTTTTACGTAAGAAGGCACTACTCAATAATTGTTACAGTAATTACTGTTCAGTATTTTATTGATTCAATAATTGATACGTTGATATTTTATATTACTTTTGTTTCAATAATTATCATTACACAATATTTTCTATTATCGGAGCAATAATTCATATTATCTGAATAATATTATTAGATAGTATTATGGCAATGTCTATAAAGTTTTATCTAAGGAGAAGTTTGGTCACCTAATTGCGCGCCAGTAAGGAGAAATTCTTATTGAAAAGCCCTCTCTTTCCTGGGAACTGCCTGGTTGTCAATATTGTGATTCTGTAATATTATTTGTGAATAATTAATTATTGATTTATACGATGAGGAAAATAGTCATTTTATGTGGATATAGATGGAGAAAAGTTTTTAAAGTGACAATTGTTGAAAATTGATATTTATCTTTTTCTGATAAAATAATATTTTATTATATTATTAGTGTAAGACCCCAAATTATTAATAAATGAAATTTAATTTCCTCTATTTATTATTCTGAAATAGTAAGGGTTGATTTGATTAATGTGGTTAGTTATGGGTAAAATGCGCAAATATTTCAAATAAGCAAGTGGTCCTAAAATATTCATTGTTGTCGGGGAATATTTGTTTGGTCGTGGAATATTCTTGTTATCGGGGAATATTCGTACGACGGCGCAGCCTTGTGTGGGCCCCATAACGGAAAGCGATTGGATGAAGAAAACGATAAAAACAAGTTGTTTATAAATAACGGCGCAGTTGTTACCGTAAATACTGTTGGAATACCCAGTGGTTAAAACACAGTAATACGCGTTGTTGCACAGTAACACACGGTATTGCACCAATTATTGATTCTTACGTAAGAAGGCATTACTCAATAATTGTTACAGTAATTACTGTTCAATATTATATTTTATTGATTCAATAATTGCTGCGTTGATATTTTATATTACTGTTATTTTAATAATTGTCACTACACAGTATTTTCTATTATCGGAACAATAATTCATATTATCTGAATAATATTATTAGATAACATTATTGGCAATGTCTAGAAAGTTCTGTCTAAGGAGAGGTTTGATCATCTAATTGCGCGCCAGTAAGGAGATATCCTTAGTAGAAAGCCCCCTTTTTCCTGGGAACGGCCTGGTTGCCAGTACTATGGTTCTGTAATATTATTTGTGTATAATTAATTATTAATTTATATGATGAGGAAAATAGTGATTTTATGTGGATATAGATGGAGAAAATTTTTAATGTGACAATTGTTGAAAATTAATATTTTATCTTTTTCTGATAAAATAATTCATTTAAATATATTATTTTAATAATATATTGATGGTGATATTTTTACAATGAATGTGGGATATATGAGTATATGAGGAGGAAGAGTATTTTTGTGACATTAAATGATTAACACATGTTTTGTGTATTGGTGGACACAATTCTTGACTGAAAATTTATTATACCGTAAAAATTGTCCGTTTGTGGATTTCGGTAAATTTCTGTTTGGAATTTAGAAAAAATTTCTTCTGTAAAGTTGTAGAGAATTGAATTTCTTATAAAAACACGCGAGATTCGAATTTTCTGATAAAAGGGCTATTTATTATGAATTATTGAAGTTCCGAAGTTCCGAAATAATTGATTTTTGGAGTTTAAAAAATTTTTTTTTAAGAAAAACGTTTTTTGTTGCAATTGAGTGGCTCACATGTGTTATACATGATCTGAAATCAGATTTCTTAGGTGGGCTTGACAATTTTGTAAATATAATATTATTATATTCAATTTTCTGCTTTGGTGTTCTAAGCATTTTCCTATAAATAGGGTGCTTAGGTTAGAATTGAAAATCACACCAGAAACACAAGTTTCTCTCTATTTCTCTCTCTATATCAAGCGTATTCTTGTGAGTATTTGATACTTTGAGTGTTGCTATACGGTGCAAGTTTCCATCAGCACTATATCTAGTATTCCAGTCAGAAGTACCGTATTTCCGAGGTAAGGGATGTTATTTCTTCTTAAATGATATTATTTTCTTCAATATCATTATGCCGAAGTATTGATCTGAATTTTTATCAAATTTAGAACTTTTCATGTCGGTGTTACTATTCATGAGTTACTATTCACGAGTTACTATTCACCGAAAAATGAAATTTCTTTCTTTTCGTCCAAATATCTATTCTGGATACTAGCTTTGATTGTATCCATGTTTTGATCATTCTTGAATTTTACTCTACTATGATTGTTTATGAGGTATTTTTGGACATGGATAAACTGTAATACGAATCCCTAATATTTATTCTTTTGCTTCACTGGATTCGTTTCCTTTAAAATATTTTTCATCATCCTCAGTCCTAAATGATGATGTTATTGAATATCTTTGGCCTGTAGTGCAAAGATTGATGATTTCTGATGAATATCTTTGGCCTGTAGTGCAAAGATTGATGATTTCTGATGAATATCTTTGGCCCGTAGTGCAAAGATGAACAGGTGTTTGAGATGAACATGATCGACTGGTGATACAAATGAATATCTTTGGCCTGTAGTGCAAAGATGAATATTTGATTAAAGATGGTTATTGATTGTTGTTACAGGGATAAAAAATTGATGATGGACTTTTAAATCTTAGAAGATAGTAGAACTCATTCTCTACTTGACTCTTCTAATGGTTTGCTGTTTCCGCTGCAGTTATTGATTTAAATTTATTGTTGTCTATTGTATTCTATTAGATTTTCCCTGTTAAAGACTAACGATAATTTGTTGTATATTATCTTAGTCATAATATTCTTTACTGGGCTAGTTGAGCTCACCCTTTTCCTTGTTGTTCCATTTTCTTCTCAGGAGGCGAGAATGTAGCAAGTACTAGTCGGGGTGTGAATGATGGTTCAAAGACAGTTGTTTTAGTAGTCCTCACTATTTTGTAAAATAGTGTATCAATAAGTATAATGAGTACTTAATTGAGTATGAATACTGTCTAGATGACAATATTTGTTTTAAACTCACAGTATATGTGTTGTCGTATTTTACACGACAAATGTATTAATAAAGTTGTAGTTGTTTCTGTACCATGTATTTGGCGACTCAGAATGGGTTGGGTGGAATGGACCTATTTTGGGGGCGTCACAGTTGGTATCAGAGCTTAGGGATATGATTACTGGCGGAGATCGGGGAATAGAACTAGGAGGGGAGAGACGTGTAAATCCTTCGCTAGTGTGTCCTACCTAAGCTTATTTGTTGGTCGATCATAATATAGAGATATTATGTGATATGTTAATTTGTTAAATTAACCTTTGTTCTATGGCAGTATTTTAGAATGTCGACTGAGAATGTTAACAGTGGAGTAAATAAAATCGTGGAGACGCCTGTATTCACCAACGAGGAGAACGACCACCGGTCATATGCTATAAATGCGGAAAAGAAGGACATATCAGCCCAAACTGCCCACAACAGTTTAAGGTATGTTATAACTGTGGAAAGGAAGGACATATCGCTCGAGATTACATTGTAGCGAAACCAAGTCCAACGGGGGTGGTGACTCAAAAAGTTGTCCCAGAAAGGTCAAAGTCAACGGTTCCTGGAAGAGCGTTTTTCGTGACTGGTCAGAATGCGAGGAACCCGAACGGAGTTAGCACGGGTTAGTTAATTATAAATTTTTGCGAAGTATATACCTTATTAGATACCGTTTACCCATTCATTTATTTCTCCTGCTTGTGCTCAACGTTTAAACTTGACTCCGGAGAAATTAGACTTTGACTTATCTGTTGAAACTCCGTTAGGGGAAACTTTCATCACATCCATTGTTTATAAATCTTGTTGATCCAAGTTGGCACCATCACATTACCTGTTGACCTTATCTCTTTAAAGATACTTGCTTTTGATGTGATTTTAGGAATTGATTGGTTAACTACTCATCATGCTAAAATTGATTGCTTTGGTAAGGTTGTTAGTTTTCATATTCCTAAGCAACCTGTTATTCAAATTCAAGCAACCAAACTATTGAAGTCAAACTCTTTCATATCAAGCCGTAAAGTCATTCGTTTATTGAAAAACGGATGTCAAGCTTTCTTAGCTATGTTATGGACTTGAACAAAAATACGTCAGATTTGAATGATATTTCTATTGTTAGTAAATCCTTGACGTATTTCCTGAAGAATTTCTTGGCCTACGCGTGATATTGAATTTTGTATCATCTTTGAATCTGGTACAAAACGCACTTCTAAAATCTCATATTGAATGGCTCTTATTGAACTTCAGAAGTTAAAAACCTAACTGTAGAAGTTTGTACCCGAGCCTCTATCTGGTGACTTCCTTTGTGGAATGCACTGAAGCCAGACTCTCCGTAGGGGATACCATATTCGTGTGGTAGTAAACTGATAGGTGTCATTGTGACATGCTATCCAGATTGGGATATGAGTCACAGTTGAGAGCAACCTAAGTTAGTAATCGAAATACGTAGCTTTCTGGTTATTATCGGAGATTCGTAAAAGGATTTTCTCGAATCGCTACTCCATTAACTCAGCTGACTCAAGAAGGATATCAAATTCGTATGGAGCGAAGAATGCGAGAAGAGTTTCCAAAAGCTTAAGAGGAGACTCATTTCGGCACCTGTTCTGACAATACCATCTGGTTCAGATGGATTTGTTATCTACAGCGATGCTTCAGGTAAAGGGTTAGGATGTGTTCTCATGTAACGTGGGAAAGTCATAGCCTATGCCTCGCGATAACTTAAAGAATATGAGAGGAATTATCCTACTCATGATCTAGAGTTGGCAGCAGTCGTTTTCGCGCTAAAGATCTGGAGGCACTATCTATATGGGGAGAAAGTGGAGATATATTCAGGCCATAAAAGCCTCAAATATTTCTTCACTCAAAAAGAACTCAACATGCGGCAACGACGTTGGCTCGAGCTGTTAAAGATTTCGATCATACCATCCAATACTATCCTAGAAAAGTAAACGTGGTAGCTGACGCATTGATCGTATGCGAGTACGAGTGCGATATTGTTGAACACAAAGACCTATTTTGTATAATTTATAAATGATAGAGATAGAGTTAATGACTCTAGGGATCCACGTGATGATATACGAGTAAAATCGACTTTAATCGATAACGTTAAAGCCACTCAAGCTACAGACCTGGAGCTGATGAATATAAAGAAGAAGGTGCAAGAATGTGTTATTCTAGAAGTAAGAGTCGATGAAGAGAAGAAAGCTCAAGCCTTCAATTTATTTGAAATCCTGATCGAGTAGGAACTGTGGCCTATAGACTCGCCTTAACGTTAAGTACACGTGTTCATAACGTTATTTACGTATCGATGTTACGTAAATATGTGGACGACCCGAACCACGTTATTGAGTTAGAACCGAACGAGATAGCCGAAGACTTAACGTACGAAGAGGTACCTGTCAAGATCTTGGATAGGAAGGAGCATGTCCTACGCACGAAGGTCTTACCACAAGTTAAAGTTTTGTGGAGAAACCATGCTATTGAGGAAATGACCTGGGAGTTGAAAACGGAAATGAAAGCGAGGTATCCTCATCTTTTCGAAACACCAGGTACGTATGTCAATTTCGAGGACGAAATTTCATAAGGAGGGAGGTTGTAAGACCCCAAATTATTAATAAATGAAATTTAATTTTCTCTATTTATTATTCTGAAATAGTAAGGGTTGATTTGATTAATGTGGTTAGTTATGGGTAAAATGCGCAAATATTTCAAATAAGCAAGTGGTCCTAAAATATTCATTGTTGTCGGGAATATATTTGTTGGTCGTGGAATATTCTTGTTGTCGGGGAATATTCGTACGACGGCGCAGCCTTGTGTGGGCCCTATAACGGAAAGCGATTGGATGAAGAAAACGACAAAAACAAGTTGTTTATAAATAACGGCGCAGTTGTTACCGTTAATACTGTTGGAATACCCGGTGGTTAAAACACAGTAATACGTGTTGTTGCACAGTAAACACACGGTATTGCACCAATTATTGATTCTTACGTAAGAAGGTATTACTCAATAATTGTTACAGTAATTACTGTTCAATATTGTATTTTATTGATTCAATAATTGCTGCGTTGATATTTTATATTACCGTGTTTTAATAATTGTCACTACACAGTAGTTTTCTATTATCGGAACAATAATTCATATTATCTGAATAATATTATTAGATAACATTATTGGCAATGTCTAGAAAGTTCTGTCTAAGGAGAGGTTTGATCATCTAATTGCGCGCCAGTAAGGAGATATCCTTAGTGGAAAGCCCCCTCTTTCCTGGGAACGGCCTGGTTGCCAGTACTGTGGTTCTGTAATATTATTTGTGTATAATTAAATATATGATTTATATGATGAGGAAAATAGTGATTTTATGTGGATATAGATGGAGAAAATTTTTAATGTGACAATTGTTGAAAATTAATATTTTATCTTTTTCTGATAAAATAATTCATTTAAATATATTATTTTAATAATATATTGATGGTGATATTTTTACAATGAATGTGGGATATATGAGTATATGAGGAGGAAGAGTATTTTTGTGACATTAAATGATTAACACATGTTTTGTGTGTTGGTGGACACAATTCTTGACCGAAAATTTATTATTGACTGTAAAATCGTCCGTTTGTGGATTTCGGTCAATTTCTGTTTGGAATTTGGAAAAATTTCTTCTGCAAAGTTGTAGAGAATTGAATTTCCTATAAAAACACGCGAGATTCGAATTTCTGATAAAAGGGCTATTTATTATGAATTATTGAAGTTCCGAAATAATTGATTTTTGGAGTTTAAAATGTTTTTTTTTAAGAAAAACGTTTTTTGTTGCAATTGAGATGGCTCACATGTGTTATACATGATCTGAAATCAGATTTCTTAGGTGGGCTTGACAATTTTGTAAATATAATATTATTATATTCAATTTTCTGCTTTGGTGTTCTAAGCATTTTCCTATAAATAGGGTGCTTAGGTTAGAATTGAAAATCACACCAGAAACACAAGTTTCTCTCTATTTCTCTCTCTATATCGAGCGTATTCTTGTGAGTATTTGATACTTTGAGTGTTGCTATACGGTGCAAGTTTCCATCAGCACTATATCTAGTATTCTAGTCAGAAGTACCGTATTTCCGAGGTAAGGGATGTTATTTCTTCTTAAATGATATTATTATATTATTTTCTTCAATATCATTATGCCGAAGTATTGATCTGAATTTTTATCAAATTTAGAACTTTTCATGTCGGGGTTACTATTCATGAGTTACTATTCACGAGTTACTATTCACCGAAAAATGAAATTTCCTTCTTTTCGTCCAAATATCTATTCTGGATACTAGCTTTGATTGTATTCATGTTTTGATCATTCTTGAATTTTACTCTACTATGATTGTTTATGAGGTATTTTTGGACATGGATAAACTGTAATACGAATCCCTAATATTGTTCTTTTGCTTCACTGGATTCGTTCCTTTAAAATATTTTTCATCATCCTCAGTCCTAAATGATGATGTTATTGAATATCTTTGGCCTGTAGTGCAAAGATTGATGATTTCTGATGAATATCATTGGCCTGTAGTGCAAAGATTGATGATTTCTGATGAATATCTTTGGCCCGTAGTGCAAAGATGAACAGGTGTTGAGATGAACATGATCGACTGGTGATACAAATGAATATCTTTGGCCTGTAGTGCAAAGATGAATATTTGATTAAAGATGGTTATTGATTTGTTGTTACAGGGATAAAATATTGATGATGGACTTTTAAATCTTAGAAGATAGTAGAACTCATTCTCTACTTGACTCTTCTAATGGTTTGCTGTTTCCCGCTGCAGTTATTGATTTAAAATTTGTTGTCTATTGTATTCTATTAGATTTTTCCCTGTTGAAGACTAACGATAATTTGTTGTATATTATCTTAGTCATAATATTCTTTACTGGGCTAGTTGAGCTCACCCTTTTCCTTGTTGTTCCATTTTCTTCTCAGGAGGCGAGAATGTAGCAAGTACTAGTCGGGGTGTGGAATGATGGTTCAAGACAGTTGTTTTAGTAGTCCTCACTATTTTGTAAAAAGTGTGTATCAATAAGTATAATGAGTACTTAATTGAGTATGAATACTGTCTAGATGATAATATTTGTATTTAAACTCACAGTATATGTGTTGTCGTATTTTACACGACAAATGTATTAATAAAGTTGTAGTTGTTTCTGTACCATGTGTTTGGCGACTCAGAATGGGTTGGGTGGAATGGACCTATTTTGGAGGCGTCACAATTAGAATATAATAATGATGATATTTTACAATGAATGTGGATATATGAGTATATGATGAGGAAGAGTATTTTTGTTATAAAAGTTGTTAAAACATGTTAAGCATGCCCATTTTTTTACTGAAATTTGATTATAGCCTGTAGAATCGCCCGTTTGTAGATTTCACAATTTCTATTGAAATTTGAAAAAACATTCTTCTACAAAGTTGTAGATAATGATATTTCCTATGGTGAAGACATGTGGTTTGAATTTTTTTTGATAAAAGGGCTATTTATTATGAATTATTGAAGTTCCGAAGTTCCGAAATAATTAATTTTTTTTAAGTTTAAAATATTTTAATTCACAGAAACGTTTTTTGTGATGTAAGCTACTTGAATGGCTGATCTTTGACTAAAAAAAGTGAGCGTAGGAAATTAATATTATATATATATATATATAAATATATATATAATAATATATATTTATTAAATTTTCTGCTTTGGTGTTCTAATAAACAATTTCTTATAAATAAGGTGCTTAGGTTAGAATTGAAAATCACACCAGATACACAAGTTTTCTCTCTCTTTCTCTCTCTAAAATTATCGAGCGAATTTTTGTGAGTATTTTAAGACTTTGAGTGTTGCTAAACGGTGCAAGTCCCTTCAGCTCTAATATCAGTATTCCAGTCAGAAGTACTGTCTTTTCGAGGTAAGGGAATAATTTTTTATGTAAATGATATTATTTTTTCCAATATCATTATGCCAAAATATTGATCTGAATTTTTATCAAATTTAAAACTTTTTGTGTCGGGATTTATTATTCACGTATACAACACTATTCACGAAGACGGCACTATTCACAGAAAAATTAAATTTTCATTTTCGTTCCAAAAATATCTATTATGGATACTAGCTTTGATTGTATCCATGTTTTGATCATTCTTGAATTTTA
>CM029014.1:16858028-16934217 GCA_016801055.1 Panax notoginseng
TATGTATTAATTGTTGTGTTGGTATATTTCTTTAGATAATGTAATATTTTTCATTACGTCGTGCCTTTATGTTGTTATATGTACATACATGCACTGATATTAATCTGAATCTATTTTCAAGATGGTTGTTTTATGTACATGTTGCGTCTTTTTTTTGTGTCACTAGGAGATATTCTCCTCTTATCACATATTATCGCAAAATAACTCTCATTTCAATTCTTTTTGTTCATAATTTTTTTTTACTTTTTTTTGAGAATTATAGTTATCGCTACCAAATAGCTCGATGTTTTGGTAGTTAATATAGCTCGCTACATTTTTGGTATTAATTGTTGTAGTAGTATGTGTCTTTAGATAATGTAATATTTTTTATATTTTAATTTAATATTTTTCGTTACGCGTGCCTTCAGGCACGGGTTATAGCTAGTATATATATATAATGGGCATGGCCGCCCCCCTTCGGTATCCAATGAGTCTAAATAATTTTTTAACATATAGAAATACTTATATAACACATTCATTATGAGCCAAATAATAAAATATGATTCTGCAAATTTTGTCCTGCAAATTAAATGGTGGGTATTTAGATATTTGTAACTTTACCCAAGGCATTTGGCTCGAGTGATACGATATGTTATTTTTTTATTATCATATAGATAGATGTGAATAAAAAATCTTAAGAACACATAACATTAAACTAATCGTGTATTATAAATTTAAAATTTTAACTAGCCAAATTAAATGTAATCGACCATAATTAAGTACAAGTTAATATTGTGAAATGTAATACAATCAACCCAACCCATTTAACCAGAATAGCCAAGTTAATTTTATGTGGCATAAATTGTGTTGCACTACTAGGACATTATTTTACAAGAGCTAAAGGATTGTTGTCCTTATTGAAGTGTGTTGAAGACCAATTTTTAATTAAAGTGGAAGACCTAGCATGCATCTGTAATGTTTTTCTTTATAAGCTTTCACTTGTCATATTAGTTCAAAAAAATTGAACCTTAAATCATTTATTTGTTGCCAAATGTGGGCACTGTTAGAGTTTTATTTTTAGGAGGAAAATGAACTATTAAGTACATAATAACATACTAATGGGACATTTATCTAAAATAAAATAGGATCTATCAATGTCCCTGTATATAATTTTATGGAAGGATTATATTTTCAATTCATAACTTAGTCAATTAAACTTAATCATGAATGGTCATTGGGCCAATACAACCACGCTTCTGCATCTTTGGTTCGATTAATCTTATGTTAATCATGAAAGTGTCTCCATGCCCTGTTAGCCTTGATTTATCAGAATTGGTCATTGATTAATATGGATAGAGTGTAATCCTGAAATATAAAGTTTTTCATAGACCCATCTTTCAGCGATCATAAATTTAGCTTTTGGTATTCAACCTCATGTAGGTACGGTGACGGTGTCGAGGAGGCTTTTTATATTACTGACAGGGTCATGACTGTTTCATTTCATAAATTTGGAGATTATTTCATTTCAATAAATTATTGATGTATAGTTGTTTCATTTCAATAAATTATTGATGTATAGATGTTAAAACAAGGGGCAAGGATTAGACTGTTATAGGCCTATGGGTTGGCTGCTATGTATAGCAAGGGGGCTGATAGGGGTCATGCTAGGGGTCATTTAGGATCCAAAGGGCTGACTACAGAGGGAGGGAGCTCAGCCATATAGGACTATCTCTCCACCCCCCCTAACATAGTTAGCCATTGCAAAACATTAAGTCTCAAACTATAGTGACATAGAGAGAGAGGAAGAGAGCTCCGACTAGGATAAGGATGGGCGAGAAAGTGCAACAAGGCAGCCAACATTTCCCTATTGCCACTAGAGATTTAGCAACCTCAAACTTTATTCAAACAAGCAAGAAGGTAACTACAACCCATCTTTTTATATATTAACTGTCCATTCATTTTTTAATTTGTTTGATCATATATGGTTGGGGCTGTTGTTGTTGTCCTGTGTTTAGGGACCATGAAGGGTCCGGGAGTTATAAGGTTGGGATATATAAAGGAGTACTTGTGCTTTGTATGTATAAATAAAATCATGTAGTGTGCTTATATGGACTGCACTTACAGTGTTTGATATAATGCTTGAGAGACAGTTGTTTGGTGTTATATGTTATGTTAACTATGTAGTCTAGTCCAGGACCATGTCTATGTGTTATAATAGTTATCAAATGCTTACTTGGATGCTTAGATGTTAAATGTAACATGGCTTAGGATTAACTTGGATAGCTATGTAGTTTCATGTCTAAAGCTCAAGTAATAGATATTAGTTACTTTGGTAAGAGTTTTATTGTCACATTTTTCTTTCTTGGCGTCATTATATGCTTTTGCCTAATTATTTACTTTTAAATGCTTGGAGTGAAATGATGATACAAGTATTTGAGGGTGTGTAGCACTACTGGTAGTGACGATGATTGGTGCTTTAAAGGCGATGGCTATGATTGTTTCCTGAATTTAGTTGTGTTTTCTTTTTATTCTCAAATAAAAAGTATTTGTATGATTTTAAGTGAGGTGGTGGTTTTCTTTGAATGTTATTTTTGCATTTTCTATGGATACAAAAATTGATTAAAATCTTAGTTGGCTACACTTTGGTCAAGAAAAACTGAAAAAAGAAATAGAAAAAGGGAAGAGTAAAAAAAATAATTTGTCCACAAGTTGATGCTACTTACTTTGCCACTAACTTAAAAGTAATAGTCACATACTTAGAGTGTAATGCACAAACAGGTAAACTCTCACCACTACCTCCTATAATGTATATTCATTTATTTTTCTGTGTAACATTTGATTATCGCACAATAATAGGGTAAATGTCCAAAAATGCCCCTGATGTTTACCCCGATATCCCACTTGCACCCTAAGCTAATTTTTTTTTCAAAAGTACCCTTAACGTTATAATTTTTGGGTCGCCTGTGCCCCTGCCGTTAACAGAAGACAAACGGGGTTAAAATTTCGCTGATGTGGCTGACACATGGAGGCTTAAATATAAAACATATTCTAAATAAAATAATATATATCATTTAATCAAAACAAAAAGTAGTAAAATTCAAAATAAAAAAAAAGCATAACATATTTACATCATTTTATCAAAATACTAAAATTCAAATTATTTTGTTAACTAATCAAAACAACTAATTAAATAAAATATGTTGTATAACATATTTACATCATTTAATCAAAAAACTAAAATTCAAAACATTACATATTTACATCAGATACTAATTAAAAAAATACTAAAATTCTAATTAAAAAAATTACTAAAATACTAAAAAAAATCAAATTAAAAAAATACTAAAAATACTAAAATCATCAAAAAATTCAAATTATTTTGTTAATTAATCAAAACAACAAAAATTCAAACTACATCATTAAAATACTAAAATTATCAAAAAATATTAACGTTAATTTGAATTTTAAAAATATTATTTAGTTAAATTTTTGAATTTTAAAAATATTCAAAAATTCAACTAATTCAAAATAATTAACATTATTTAGTAAAAAATATTAACGTTAATTATTTTTTGATGATTTTAGTTGAATTAACGCTAATTATTTTGAATTAGTTGAATTTTTGAATTTTAAATTTTAAAAATATTAACGTTAATCATCAAAATACTAATTAACGCTAAATTTTTGATGATGTAATTAGTTGAATTTTCAAAATACTAAAATATTAACGTTAATTTTGTTATCAATTTTTTTTAACGTTAATCATAATACTAAATAATAATTTTAAAATTCAAAATACTAAATACTGTTATCAATTTTTTATATCAATACTAATTGATATAATTGTTATCAATACTAAATAACGTTATTTTTAAAATACTAATTGATATAATTGATATAAAAAATTGGTAATGCTATTTAGTTATATTCAAAATATTAACGTTAAAAAAATGAATTTTAATGATGTAATTTGAATTTTTTTTGTTTTAATTAATTAACAAAATAATTTGAATTTTAGTATTTTAGTTTTTTTTTTTGATTTGCTTTTTTTTAGTATTTTTTTAATTAGTATTTTAGTATTTTTTAAAATTAGTATTTGATGTAAATATGTTATGTTTTGAATTTTAATATTTTGATTAAATGATTTAAATATGTTTTACAACTTATTTTATTTAATTAGTTGTTTTGATTAGTTAACAAAATAATTTGAATTTTAGTATCTTGATTAAATGATATAAATATGTTGTGCTTTTTTTATTTTGAATTTTAGTATTTTTTGTTTTGATTAAATGATATATATTATTTTATTTAGAATATGTTTTATATTTAAGCCTCCATGTGTCAGCCACGTCAGCAAAATTTTAACCCCGTTTGTCTTCTGTTAACAGCAGGAGCACGGGCGACTCAAAAAAATATAACGTTAAGAATACTTTTGAAAAAAATTAGTTTAGGGTGCAAGTGGGACATCGCGATAAACATCAGGGGCATTTTTGGACCTTATCCCCACAATAATATACTATCTTCTTATTATATTTTAATTTATTAATTGTACGTACACATTTATTATTAAAAATTTAAATAATTCCGCCGTAACGCGAGGGTTTGTATCTAATATCACTCCTAAACCTGTCCACAATAAAAGTTATGGTTAACTTTTTACGTATATTAAGAAAAACGATAAAATGACAAGATTTTTCATATTTAAATTCTTATTAATTGCATGGTTTTCTGCATATTACTAGTGATACTCTATAAATATGTATAGAGATAAAAAAATGACAATTAATAATAAAAATAAATTATTGTAAAAAATAAAATATTTAAAGTAACTGGACTTTTTAAAATAGTAATAAAGACTTTTATACTAGGGAGGGAGTATATAAAAAGTACATGTACGCGCAGAGGCTGAACTAGGGGGCGGGGGGGCATCTGCCCCCGGTAGCAGCGGCTGTCCAGGGGGGAGGGGGCAGGGGGAGGGGGGAGGGCGGAGGGCGGGGGCGGGGGCGGGGGCGGGGGCGGGGGCGGGGGAGCAACCAGCCAGCCACTACTCCGGGCCTTCCGTCGGATTGCTTGAAGGCGATGACAGACTGAGGCACTGAGCACCGGCCATTCCGGTTGCCGTGGGGTTGATGGCCAGCGTTTTTCACGAAAGGTAATGGACTACTTCTTTCACCGTCCCTTTTCCTCCTCTCCCTAAGATTTGTGTATTAGGTATAAGTATATATAAACTGCACTTTATGTGTTTGATAAAATGCTTGTGAGAACTGTTGATAACAACTGTCTTAAAAAGGGAGTGCAGTCAAGCCTAATCCTTGTGTTGGAAGCTTAAAGACTGTTTTGGCAACTTTGTATCATACCTTGCCAAAAAGGCATGAAATGGGCATAAAAGACTATCCTGGACTTTAAAATTTGCTATATTAACTGTTGTGTGCCAAAATGACTGCTATGATATATTGTTGATGTGCTATGTTGATGTGTTGACTGGCTGTGAGCAACATCCTTGTGCTATACTAACTGTTAGTGCAATAGGACTGGACTGGTATGCTGTGCTATACCACTTTGGACTGAAATAGTTAGTATTGACAAAATGCTGTGGAAGCCTATTTTGGAAATAATGATACCTTGTATGCAAGTTTTTAAATTATGAATATATAGTATATATCAAGTACATGATGTTCTAACCCTTGTGATTAAGAGATTGAGGGGCTGTTTTGATTAAAGGGGCTGTTTTTGACTTATATGTATGGAACAATTATAGAATTGAATTTCTAGTACGATGAAAGTTATAAAAACCCAATGAACATAATTTATATAAAGTTAGTTAGTAGTATGTAGATTCATTAATTGATAGATAGATTATGTATGCTTTTATGGTACAAATCAGTTAGCTTTTGATTGAATTAGTGACATGGAGTATAGTTGTTAGTGTGCGGAGTAATAAGGATGGCGAATTCGGGTTGGAACACAAATAAATGGCTAAGAAATCTGATTGTTTAAGTGACACACATAACATGTTCGCTAAAAGTCCTCTTAGGACTGTTTTCGCTAAAAACTAAGAATTAAGCAAAGCCAACGTCCTAAATTCCGCAAGTAGTGGTATTAATAATTTCGGTTCGCTTGGTTTAAAATTTTTGACCCCCCTACAAAATCGTTCTTGGTTCCGCCACTGTGTACGCGTTAATGTCCCATAGTTGGCTGGAGGGGGAAAATCCCACCTTCCTTTATGCCCAAATTGATCATTGCATTGCAAAAATATACCAGAAGGCACCACATGAACAGATAGATATTCAAACAAATTGGTAAACTAATAAAAACATGTAAAGCATTTCACGGATTGAAAATGAATCAGCTAAATTATGTTTGACAAACTCTGTGTCAACATGAAATGACGGCTCAATTTGAATGCAGTCTTAAAAAGTTTATTTATGAAACAATTTCCCACAATGACATCCTCAACTGAAATTAAACATCGACAACCACCCCCAGCCAGCTTTGGAATTGAAAGTGAATGGAAACACTGTAGTCTATATAAGTTGATACATATTTTTATCTAATGCTTAAAGAATTACTAACTGCACACCTGGAGGCTTTTTTGTTTCAAGCTGCTGCTTTGCACGACTTCTTGCAGCTTCCTCCCTCTTTATTTTTCCATTTCCTACAGGGGTTCGCTCCAATATTTGATTGCGCGGATCAATAACAATCCTTTTAAGCGCAACAGCATTCTGAATGAAGTACTCGGCAAGTTCAACATCACTAGTACGACCATAATACCCATACATTTCAACCAACTTTAGGTGTTGATGGGGAAACTTCGCAGCCTGCCTTATTTTTCTTCTTTTCTTAGATGGTGACATCCATATTAACTGTGAAAAGAAAAACAAGAAATTTCTTATACTTGCTCTAAAAACAAGAATCAAAGTAAAACACTCGCCTGAAACATGATCAGCTAAGTTTTACTCTTTTTTTTAACTTCTGGTGAGGGGGGAACGTGATATATAGATAGATAATTAATTGATAGAGAGAGAGAGAAGGGGGAGGAAAGAAAAAAGATCAGCTATCATTCAACATAACCAAAAATTAAACACCCTAAAACCGTAAGCGGAAAGAATCTACTCAACCTGAAGTACCACTCGAGAGTTTTCAAACCTAGAACTTTTGTAAGATGTTGAATTGTATTTATTTTCCTTCATTCTCTATAAATATCCTGGTTTCCAACATTTGGAATGAATGATGACTTCTCATCCGCCCTAGGTACTTATTCTGGAATTTCCTCTTCATTTTTGCCATTGATATCTGGAAAAGCATAGAGCTACTGGCTACAAGCATTAAATAACTCCTCTGGTAAGATGAAGGGGGCTACACACCACCGCCAACTATAAATGGCTATATGCAAAGACCATTAAAAGCACATTATCCACTTAGTACAAGACAAACACAATAACAATTACCTGCAAACTGCAAAGAACACATAATTGCAAGCAGTTGTAAACAAGGTATTTAGAAATTTGGTTCTGTTTACACTTTATATAGTTCTCTTTTATCTTGGTTCCTTATTACAGGATCTAGAGCCAAAAACACTCCAGAAGTTTCTGATGGGAACATTACCAAAGATTCATGGCCTTTTTTATTGAATTCTTCCATCCATGTCGAGTGAACAATGGATGTTAAGCTTGGAGCACGAAACAACAATGTCGTGCTAGAAAACATGACAAAAGAAATTGAGAATTCTTGACTTCGTTTAAGTATGGTCTCAGCTACTAGAGTTGGAAACACATCCTAATTTTTCAATTTACTCCTACCCTAATCCTTATCTAAGTTTGCAAGGTGCAGGATCTTATGATAAAAATAAATAATTAAAGAATATTTAGAAAATATGGAGCATAGTTTAGGCACTGCAAGTAATTTTACAATCGGATCAAGTCTTAATTTACCTAATATAGATATTAGCAACTGACCATAATTATTACTGTTTTATCAGACTTTAGGTGTCAAGGGCCTCTTTGGTCTCTCCAATAATTCTTGAACACTCATATAGGTCCGTGAGTCAGTTGTTTATAATGTCAGATTACATTGTTTTGTTTCCTGAGGTCTTCGTGATTTTAGAATGTTCTTGAGGTAAAGAATAAAAAGTTTACCTAGTTCTGACTGCTGAGTAAGTGAAGTTGGGTCCTACAGCGAATTATACTCTCTCCATCCCAAAGCGAATCCCATTTGATCATCTTTTTCTTACGCATACTAACGTTTACCAGAAACAAATTTAGCCATTAGTTTCCAACAATTTCTTTTTATAGGCCTTGTTCAGCACTTAAATGAATAACTAAAAACCTTTCCTTGACCAGTTTGTAGTGGAAAACCTCGATGACATGATCGTTTATTAAATCTCAAGACAATGATTGGGAAAAATTATGCACACGGATGTGGTTGACAATCCTTAATTTGCATTTTGATTTAAAAAAAAGAAGTAAATAGAATTCTCATTTTAGAACTGAGGGAGTACATTATATGTAATATTTCAATCCATATACTTGATAAAAAAATTATTCAATCCATGTCAGAAAAAAAAAATAAAAAGATATAATTTTTTTAGGCATTTGTCAATGATTTTGAAGCTTCGAGCATGCTTGATATAACCTTGAGCTAATTTGCTGAATCTCAGTGAAATACTCAAGATCTTCTTTAGTCCTCTATTTCTTCCTTTTCCTCTAACAATTCTACAATGCAGTAGAAATTTTAAAATCTTGTTACCAGTAATATTCTCTCTTTGTATGCTCCATTATTGACTTTCACCTAAACGATTCAAACTACTCAAAATCCACAAATTATGAAGATTATTATTTTCTTGAACTCACCAAGTTAAGACCTTCTTTCAGCTCCAACTGTCTACCATAGTAATACATAGTTACCACAAGACATTAACCCAACCCTTTGATTTGAGTTTACCCATAGGCCATAGCAAACCTTAACATAGCTTGTTAGACTGTACTAACATTATCAACATCAAACATGATGCACCAGAGTTTCTCTTGACATTGGAGCAGAGTAGAAGAACTGGACCTTTTCAATGGAAAGATATTCCATTTTATTAATCATTGTAAGGTCTTGCTGATATAGGTATTGCATGTAACTCTGTATAATCTTCCAACAGATTTCCCTTTTTAAGCATATAACTGATACCTCCTTTCTAAAAATTTAGCTCCATCTCCTTGATATGAATATCATTAATCAAAAACATAATCTACATTCCACATTTTATTAGTTTCAAAATTTTGTCCAAATTAAGAAAATGGAAAAAGGTTTGGACGTTGTCACGTTGATACATCAAGCGAGTACATGGTTCTTGTTATTAGCTGTAAACATTTAGCTTCTAACTCCACCATCTGATAAGATGCCATGTTAAACTTTTCTACTGTGCTAAAAAGGTCCGGTTCAAGTTCATATGCATTACTCTTGGAATTCTTAAGATTTTCAGTTCTCTGTTGCCTAGTGAGCGAATTAAATTTATCAAATAAATATAGGAAGGAAATATCATTATAATCTTACATTAACATGGAAAGCTTATGAAACAAACATTGCAATGACGTTATAATTTCTTAAATAATAAGATAGAAGTTAATCAGATAGTCAGAGCAACCAACGAGCCATATTTTAATACCAAAGGGTTGCTTTTCTCGTACCCTACACACAACAAACATAGCGGCAAACAATTTATGCACAAACATTATAAATTATAGTTGCAGCACGAACCACAGGAAATAGCATATGTATAACTAGTCCAGACACTATCATCTAAATAGTTAGAACATGCACCTGCAACACAAATTTCTGCAAGTAAGGACATGCCTCTATTAAGGAAGTAAAGTCAAGGAGACTATCATCACCCCATGCTCCAACTTTTAATATTAACTGCTTGAGTTTGGGCAGTTCTGGAAATTCACAAAGCTTAATATTTTCCTGAAAACACAATCAAGTTCAAAGCATCATGATCAGATAATCAACAAGGGTTAGAAACAATCAAGTTGCCATTGTACCGACTAACCTCAGGACGATAGATGTCCAAAGTAAGAACCTCTAGCTGATGCAGACAGTGTGAAATCTGGCCAAAAACATTATTTTCCAAACCAGAATATCCCTGACCAATAGAAATCTCATCAAGCATCGGAACATTCTTAAGAAGCAAATTTATCCCTGGACCCAAGTAGCTAAATGAGACAAGGTTTGTACCACATATCTCAATGGTTTCTATCCCCAAACAGAAAACTATTTCTAAGTTCCTCAACATAAGGGATGGGCTATTGATTCTTACGTTTATCAAATCTCCAGAGCCATGCATAGATAATGATTCAAGAACTGGACAATTGGATAAGATATTCCCCAAAGCTTTTTCACCAACATTTACACACTTCAAAGAAAGATCTTTTAGAAACTTAAGCCCAATCAATGTACAGGGTTCCATGCTAGGAATCTTCAAGCACAATCTTTTCGAGGAAGAACCTTTACTTTGAGTCAAAAGCTTGTAAGGAAAAGCATAGTTACGTGATGGTTGGCGAAGAGTCTCTCCTCTCTCTAACAAGTCCAACTCAAGCCTCTGAACCCTCTTTCCTATTGCAAACTTAATCCATCTATCAATAGCACTTTTAGAACTTTTGTCCAAATCAAAACAAATCCTAAATTCATCTATAGTAACACCTTTATGCTTCCCCACAACTCGATTGACCCAATTGATATACTTTGGCCTTTCAACTCTACGCAACTTTGGTTCTGCTGCAATTTTATCCAAAGCTGCATTAGCATCAAAATTCATTCCACTGATACAAGTCCATAAGTACCTCCATTGTCTGGAGAGAAGGCTAGTTGCTACCGCATCCTTAAGTGATAAGTGAGACAATATAATAACAAGAATGTCATCTGGTATCTGACTGATCCAATCCTCGGATTTACAGTCTCCCTAGTTACATGATCGAGCAATGGATTAGCACAATATTTACTACTCAAAATGTAAGTACAACAGTGTACAAATTGGGCATCTTTAGCTTGTATTTCATTATGCCATTAAAGTCAAAAACATGAAAAGTACAGTGGTGCTACTGAAATGACTACTACTTATACAATTAAACAATTAGTACAATAAGCAATTTGAATTACAAAATTCCAGATTCTAATGTGTAAACTAATTGTGAGATCACCTCGTTTTCATTTTTTCGAATCCTTTTCCTCATTGGGCCAGTGGGTTTGCTCTAGCTGAAATTTCAAGCTGCAAGCTGCAAGTACCCAATATTGATGATAAATCACTTTGTAATGTATATATAAATGTAATACATTGATAATAAATATAAAAGTTTTTTGAATGTTTTCTTTTCAGTGAATAATGAATTGTGATTAAACCAATTACGTGATAGATGAAACAAACAAAAGAGAAAAATTGGGAGCCAAGTGAAAAAAATGAACGAGGGTTTGTATCAAATTAGATGAAATCGAGAATTACCTCTGATAAATTAGCATGAAGAAGATGATGCGAGAGAGATTTCGACCCGTTCCAGTTTCAGTCCCGATTGATAAATGTCGTAACACTCGTAAGCATATATATATATTTAAGGGATGAGGAGGTCGGCTGTTAGCAGTAGGAGCATGGCGCGGTTTTATTTGGTAAAATTTTGGTTCTCAAATCAATTAAAATAACAAAATTTTATATAATTTAAATTAACAATATAAATTCAGAATTAGTAATTTAATTTTTAATGAAAGATTTATTACACAAGGTTAATTGAAATATTTTTCTTTTAATAGGATTGTATAATTAATTAATTTTCATGGTGCGGTTTGGTTTCGATTTTATACGTGCGGTTTTGACTCGTAACTAAATCGTAACCATAAATTTGATTTTTTAACTCACCTAAAATCGTCACATACGATCGAACCGTTAGTGCAATTTATACGATTTTTGATGCGATTTCAATTTTTAATTTGATTTCTTGCCCAGTTCGAACTTAAAATAAATAAAAAGAGATGGGAGGCCGCATGTAGGAATTGCAACTCACAAGATTTAGTTACGAATATGTCATATAATTCTATTTTATATCTCATGAATAATTATTTAAAAGATATGGAATCAAATAAACTTCTCAAGTAGAAAATATATATCTTATAGTTTTGGCCATTCATTCATGATGTTGTCTAACAACTAGCAAGCGAAACAACTAATTAAATATATATACAATAAATTTGTAAAGTTAAATTGGATGTTGACCAAACACGCAAAGAAATGACTAAATGAAGCCTACAAAATGAAAAAAATTTGTAAAGTCAAATATGTAGTCTTTTAGCATAAACTAATGACATAAGTTTATGCTAAAAAGTACTTCCCGTCCTAAAAAAATATAAAGAAATATGTCATTATATATATAAACTGTTTTTGAACACGAGCAACAACATAATAAACTGCTATGATAATTTCATATTCAAGTTTAAAAAGAATAATGGTCGAAAATTAATATAATAAAAAATACTTCTTACAACAAAATAAATCTCCAAAATAATAAATAAAAGATCTTATACGAGAGAAGATAATGATAGTAAAGGAACAACTTAACTAACTTTAAACTACTCCCTCCATTCTTAAATAAGTGTCGTTTAAGGTTTTTGCACAAGGTTTAAGAAAGTCATTTAATACTATTATTTAATAATTAAAATTCGTGTGAAATTTCATCACTACCCCTTTATGGAAAGTTGAAAACTATTAATATTAAGGGTGAGAATTTATTGGGACAATGAGAGAAGGTAAGGGTAATATAAAAAATAAATAATTTATTCATTTATTTAGGAATGGAGGGAGTAATAAATAGAAAATAGTAAACTTTAAAATTTTATTATTCAACTTTCCTACACGTATCTTATTCTCCAATAAGATAAACTATCTTATTCATTTTAAATAAATTATTTTATATTTTGAAATGAAAAAAAGTATAACAAAGTTTGAAACGTTTATTCTACGGTCTTATTATTACTTGAATCATTGAAATAAACTAATTACTTCTTTGTAAAAAATATTAAAAAATGAAGCTGATTTTGTAATTCTATTTGATTGAATTTTAGTTCAAAGATGAGAAAGGCTGAAACTAAAATAATAATGATCTATTTTTAAAATAGAGATAATTTCTCATTAATTATCTAAAGCTTCATTAAAACCTTATTAATTATTATTATATATATTAAAACTTCAAATCTAAGCTTTAATTTCTCATTAATTATTATATATATTAAAACTTTCGATTGTGATATATATGTGATCAAAAACTCTATGTGAACATAAAAATTAGACATAAAAATTGAATTCGACTGTATTTGAATTTCACCTATTTATATTTTTAATCTCTAAATATATAAAATTCAGTACAATTTTCATGTCTTAACAGTGAACTCATATGTGATATGTCATCGTTCATATTACTAAAAGGTACAGTCAAGATAATTTTTATTTATTTATTTATACCAAACTCAAATTGAAAAATTAGCATAGCACCTTTATTGTCTCTTCCTAACCCCACATATATCTTAATAAATAAAACTTTAATTTATTTAATTTTATCGTTTAAAATTTTATTTAAATCGTAATTCAACTTATTTATAAATTTGTCCATATATAAATTATTTTTCAATTATTTTATATGTATAGTATAGTTCACGAAATAGTGTTTACAATTTAGAGATTATGCGTGACTGATTGTTATGCTCCCGGATTTCAAAGTCGTAAAATGAGAAAGAAAAGAAAATAGCTAAGCGTGAAGGCTTTCTTGGCATGATTTTGACTTTCAATAATTTGACCAAATCGAAAAGAGAAAAAGAAATGAAGCCTACAAATATGTCATGAGTTTATGCTAAAAACTACTTCCCGTCCTAAAAAATGACTAAATCTATAATTTTTTTTATTTTAAAAAAATAAAATAAATACATAAAATAAAGAGTAACTAAAAATTTATTAGTATAAAAAATAAAATTAGTTGTCATTTTATATAATCTTTTGAGAATATTAAGAATAAATTTAATTTTTTTTATATTTTAATATTTTTAATATGTATCTTTTGGGGATTTGTACGGCTTTTCTGTTTTCACACCTTCCATTAAAAAACCATCCACCGATTCTTGAAAAAAATTTGTGTATAAATTTCCATTACAAGTAAATTTACACACAAATTCCACGTTCTATTTGTTTGTTTATCCGTACAGAAACATGCATTAGTGGAGAAGGGAAAGAATAAGATCCCCGTTATATTAACATTATAAACAGAGATTTACATATAGCTCAAAGCTATATAGAAAGAGGACAGAGCAACTGCAACTCGGCAGATTTAGAGGCTGAAACAATACATTGCTGACACTGTAATAATGACCGCATGCGTGTCACAAACTTTATATATTTGTTGTGACCTCAATCTTACAATCCTCTTTCTCTCTCCTCTCTCTAGAGTCTAGAGAGAGAAAGAGACCCAGAACTGAAATCATTGCATTTTCACCATCTGGGTCTCTAATGGCGACTTGGGTTCTTTCAGAACGTGAGCTAAGGCCTCTCCCTAGAATTTATACCCGACCCAGAACGGGAATCTATTCTATTAATACTAATATGCCCTCAAAGATTAGATTTTTACAAGATAATATGAAATCTTCTTCATTTAGAAAAAAAATATATAAAATTTAAATTAAAACAGAAAAAAAAAATATAAAATTTAAAATTTTTCTTTGTGTTTCTGAGTTTTTAATAGAAAAGAATAAAAAATTTAAAATTGAAGACATGAGTTGTAATTTAAAATTTATTATATTAAAAGTTGAGGATAATATGGGAATTATAAAAATATTAGTTATTCCAATTTCTTTTCCGTACAAATCAGGTCAATTTTGGAAGAAAACTTAAATTTTCTATTAATTTCTTTTTTTTTATTCATTTTAAAACTCATAAACAGAGCGTTAAGCTGAGTGTACCCTCACAGTTGAAACCGTAAATAAAGAGGATAATAGAGGAGAGAGAATTAATGGGGTTGGGGTTAATGGGTTTGAAGAGGAAGAAGAAGCTGAATTTGATCCCGGAGCGCCGTCGCCGTTCAAATTATCCGACATTCGAGTAGCCATTCCGAAGCACTGTTTTATTTTTTTTAATAAGATGATGAGTGTACCCTGTTAGGCTGTGCTGATTCTGTACGACCGGTTCTATTTTTTTTGACAGTTGACATAATATATTCAATGAGAAGAAATGGGCAACCAGAAATATTCAATTAGCACTCTTACAACGGGGTACATGGCAAAATTGTTTGAAGTTGTTTATATCTTCAAAACTGAAAGAAATCAATGTATTATATATATATAAAATTATAATCCATGGACTATAATCCTGAGAGTTCTCAAGTTGGCATAGAGAAGACAAGCAAGTATGAACCATATTCAAGAAAATGATATAACTTGCAATTCTCAATATTCAATCTCAGATGCAAAACCGGCTGCTGACTTTTATTCCCTGTTGTAAAGATTGCCACATGTGCTTTTTATTTTTGTCTCAGAAATGTTGCAAATATGATTCAAAATGATGGGAGCAATCATTTCTAAAGCAAAAATAAAACATGGAAGTGACAATCTTTGAGAGGAAGGGGGACTAGCTGTCGAGGTAATCCATGCCACTTGTATATTCTACAAGTTTTTATAATGTCGATAATAATATATTTGGGAGAGACATCTGGATTCAAAACGGTGTACTGTTTGATAAATGTATCAAAAGGCAGAAGATACACCAGGCTACATTTCCAATTAGCAGAATCTCCATATTCCAGCTTCAAGAACTTGACAATTCCTTTTCCGAGCCAACATAATCTACAGAATTCACTGCAGTCATGAAGGATGATATCCGTGACTTATCCTTCTGAATGCCATCTGAAGCGCAAATGCCGCTACTGACATCAACTCCATGTGGCCTTAGAGTCGAAAGAGCTTCACGTACATTCTCAGGGTGCATCCCTCCAGCCAAGAGCCATCCATGTTTACTCTTAATTGGCGGTAGCTTAAACTGGGACCAATTAAACCCTTTACCACTGCAAGCAAGGTTATGTCATGCAGAAAAGCGGTATAATACATGAACAAATTTAACTGAAACATCATATATTATAATTTACCAAATCATTTTTATTGGAGTAAATTTTGGTTTCGAGTGACGAAAATATGTAAGGTAACAATAACTCCTCGACTTGTGCACCAAATATTATGCCAAAACAATGCGGCATTTCATCTCCATAGTTTTAGTGACTCAGTTTTAAACCTAAAAGGATTCCACATACTCCCTATGTGTCGGTTTGACTGTCATAGTTCAAAAGCATATTTGTGGCATGACCTTGAAGACATTCAAAACACACATTTAGAAAAAATATTTTGGAATCTAGTTTCTTATAAATTATTTTAGCATCCAAAGTGCAACTATAAATAAAAATATATGAAGAATATTATACCTTGATGTACCAACGGGCACATCTTAAACTTCATGTCACAAACATGGTCTGAGATGGAGGGAGTACTTTCATAATCTAATAACCAGTGAATTCAATGGTAAGGTCATGCTTATGACAGTTTGAACTTTGAAGTGCCTAGTTTTTTTGTTTTGTCTTGAAATATATATTTGCTGAAAGTAAAGCCAGTGTATATTAATCCCAATCACTTAAAATATATTTATTATGTAATACACTAATATAAGTAGTCTAAGACCTGTCACAGTCATTTGCACTGAATAAACAAAGTAACTAAACATATCAAAATGGTGAGGGCTGCCTAGCCAAAAACTAAGACGAATAAAACAAGAGAAGATGATGAATTGATGATGATGATGCTAACACTACTACAAACGAAGCTGCAAAACTAATCCTTATTCTGTGAAGAACTTTGGTAAACAGAACAAATTAAACAAATGACAATGACATGGGAAAACTACACTGGCCTCTCTAAAGCAGCACCCTCTCCTTCACCCAAAGAAAATAAAAAGAAAATGAAAATGATAAAAGAGAGAGAGAGAGAGAGGTTGATAACGTTCAAACTAAAAATCAGAAACTCATAGCGTACAATTCACTCTTTTTGTTTTTTGATATAGAGTGTGGGTTGAAGGTTATTAAAGTCAAATAAGAGAGAACAAAATTTTACAGTAAGAAACCCATTATTATCTTAATTCCCTTACTGGTTCAGACCTGCCACAGGGACTAACTAGAAACACTCCTCTTTAATCAAGATAGTGCCATAAGAGTTATGTTCCCCATGTCAAACTTTAACCATCAACTTAAGAAAAGTAAGTTTCACAAAATTATGTAGTTTCAATTCAATAAAGCTTAGACAGTATCCCTTGTTGAAATAATTACTAGCTATTTCATACAGATGGTACAATGAAACTATGATTAGGAACATAGAGTGCCTAAATTGATGCAGGTCTAAAAGGTCTAAACATGTATAAAGGTTACTATCACATAGCGGTTGAATGTGCAAACATATAAGAGGAAGGTCATAAACTATTGAAATGAAAAGAATTAAGTCTTTTACCTGCCACCTTTTGCACTATCCACAAGTACCCAATCAACTGAAGAACATTCTTTGTCCGATATATAGTTCAAAAGGTTTCCATCTTCATCAGCATGAAGAACATATATCACCCGACTTTCTTTCACTAAAACTGGAAATGCAGCCCTTGAAGCATCTCCATGAAGCTGCATAACGTGAACCAATTACCAGATGAAGGAAATGTATTAACTTAAACGTTTAGTTACGTGCACAAACTCAAGGTCTTTTGCATCTGAAAATGTTTAGTTACCTGCACAAACTCAAGGTCTGCTGCATCTGAAGCCCTTAATATTGTGTCAGCATTATCATCAACAAACACCCCAACAGGCTTTGCCCCATATTCCCGTACAACCTTTGAAATTTCCTTTGCAGTAGGAACCGCAATTGAACGTTTTGAATTAGGACACAGAATCATTCCAATATAATCAGCACCAGCTTCTACTGCCAAAGCTGCATCTCTAGCAGATGTAATCCCACACATTTTCACTAAAGGCCTACTATCTTCATGTTCCCTATGTGTAGCGAAAACTTTTTTTGAATGATGTAACATATTACTCCTTGCTTTCCTTCCTAACTTTATCCTTGAGAAACGTGCCTCTAGTGTTTGTCTCCTCTGCAAACCTATTAATATAGACACTTGATGTATCAATATATGAGATCATTAGCAAACAAATCACAATGAATATCTGAATTAGTAGTACTTGTGCAATGAAAACAAAATAACTGGATTCAATCTTCAACAATAACTGATTACAGAAATTTGTGACGCTGCAATTGCATATGTTTATGGAAAAGGAAGTTACATGTTAGGAGGCAATTTTTTTTCCAACTCTTTCATGCAACAGAAATTATAAATTAATTTATACTGAAACGAGTTAAGATTTAAGACAATCTTGAATACTGGGGGGAAACAAAAAAGCGTACGTAGGAATGAAAATTACATAAAATTTTGAATTCAATTAACTAACTATTTTTTTCTATATTCCCTTAGAATGTGTGAAAGAGTATAGTCCAAGATTAAAAATACTTAAATTGATGGTGCAACCACAAACATGAGTTGATCAAAAATTAATGAATACATACATGCGTAAATAATTCTAAGGCTTGTTACCATTGTGGAATATGTCAACCACTAAGCACGATGCAAATGTTGGTTCAATACAAAGAAGAAACGGTCCAATTTTACATGAGACATGATTAAAATAAGTTTCTGTTAATCTTGCAAAGAAGTTCAAGAAATTTTGCAAATAGTATTAATGTTTTGCACCACATGCTACCAAATCTTACTCTTCCCTCCTGAGAACTAACCACCCACAAATGCGTGTGCGCGCACGCACTGGAGTGAAAAGAAACATTTATGACCGACTTTATCACCTCATCAATTGGACACAAAAAGAATTTAACAGGAAATATAAAAAAAATTATCAGTAAGAAGTACATGGGAATAGCTTAACAACACCAGAGCTTTCACTTCCGTGCATGTTTATGGCTTTGGATTGAAGTTGACATCCCATATTCAACCCTGAAATCAGTAACAAGAACAAATAATAACATATACAAATAGTAGTTAGCAAAATGATATTTTTAACAGAAACATTTCCCTTAAATCAGGAATTATAACATTGCATTTTCCCAAAACATCGGAGGAAATACATGCGAATTAAAGTTTTGGTAAAACCGAACTTTGATAAGAAAAAACAAAGCTAATCCTCTCTGGGGAAATTTAACAAGCAACTGGAATGCAACTATGAAAACGTCCGTATTTTAAACATATATATATAGAGAGAGAGAGACTCGGTGAAACCTGAGAATGGGAGCACTGTTTTCTTGTGTCGAGATTTTAGAAGTGATGCTGATGGAGTTGAAGCACCCCTTCCTTGCAGTAAAGCCGTGTAGATCAAAGAAGGACGAAGAAAAGCTCAACACTGACGATTTTGTTCGACCTAGAAAGCCTGCTACTGGATTTCTATATTTTGTGGATCTAGCTAAAAATATTCTAATTGGGCTAAAACATAAAGCCCAAACATAGTAAGGGCTTTTTTCATCAATCGCATAATTCATGGACTAATTGATGGAATTAACCGAGCCTACTTTTTGGAGGGAAAAAATTCATTTTAGTCTGATTCTTTTAATTGTATCGGATGATTTGAATCAATAAATTTATCAGCATTTTCATCTTAAGAGTTAAGACGGTCATACGACTACCATTTTGTTAAAGGATGTTTGGGATCGTTTATACTCGGCTAAACCTGTTTATTAGGACTGGAAATTATTCTATTCGAATTTTGGCGTACTCGTACCGAATTCGAACACAATAAGTCAAATTCGAATATGTTTAAGTAATACGATTGAACTAACACACATGTGCGAGTTCGAATCGTTAGTTGTTAGCGAACATGTTTAAGTTCGCGAATATAGTTGAACATCATCAACGTATTGAAATAAAAATTAAGCCAAATATCGTAAATACTCAAACTATTCACGAATCACTCGAATCGAACTTAACCCGAACTGTTCTCGAACAGTCGAACCGAACCACATGATTCGTGAACATGTTCGATTGAGCAATCGAACGAACTTGACTCGGCAAAACAATCCAATCGAAACCGAACTGAACTTGAGGCAAATCGAAACAGTTCAATTCGTTTGCAGACTTGCTGTTTATAAACCGTTTTAAGTAGTAGAAAGTGTTTGGTATTCTAATTTTAACACGACTTATAATATAGAGAATTGATATTTTTACAAGAAAAAATAATAATTTCACAAGGTCCCTTCCTCTCACATGAATAGTAAATG
Organism: Panax notoginseng; assembly: GCA_016801055.1. Classification (NCBI taxonomy): domain Eukaryota; kingdom Viridiplantae; phylum Streptophyta; class Magnoliopsida; order Apiales; family Araliaceae; genus Panax; species Panax notoginseng. The sequence goes on from CM029014.1 coordinate 16,878,372, forward strand.
AACCCCACACTTATATAAGTGAGAACTTGTGAAAATATCAAAATTTACTTGTGGGAATATCAATTCCCATCATTTATTTTTATAGAGTAATCAGAAGCTCCAATTTATCCCTATCTTTATTTTCCAAACCTTCTTTTTTAGTAATTTACCCTTAAAACAAGTGATAATTAATTATTTTTATAGTAAACACTTTTTACTTTTTACTAATTTTATTATTTTTTCTTTACCAAACATAAACTACTTCAAATGAATTATAAGCAGAGGTAATAATCAGAATCACTAATCATAATTTTTTTAAACGATTTCAAACTGGGGTGAATGTTTTGCCCTATTTATATGGAGATTATAATGTATTATTTGTTCGTGGTGTATTTGATGCATTGAAAAAATATGTTTAAAATAATGCCATAATTTGGAACTGAAAACTACGATTTGTTACTGGAGTAATGCCTGGGGATCTAAGTAAAATTATTTTAAAATGACTAACCAAATTTAGCCGAGTCCCATGGACTTTAAATATTTTGTTTGAAGAAAGTAGTAGATTAGTCCATAAAATTAGAAATCACATTCAAGGATCATTTAGTACAGCCATAATCTCTGACTTTGTATGCGTTTGTGGTGCTAATTAGGAGTCAAGTAATATAATGATGAATGATGAATAGATACATATAATGACGAGTAGAGTATCGTTTCCGTGAAGAAAAAGATTGTAATTTATACTAATAAATACTAATTTTATATTAACCCGATTTTATTAAACAAATTATTAATATTGTGAATTTTTAAAAATTACCAATCTATTATATATACTAAATCACAGTAGATGACACAATAAGTTGACATCTGTCCTTCTATAATTTTAACACCTGTTTATCCTAATTAATGCTCCCAAGTGTCCTTTACCAAAATACCCTTTACAACAGTGACCCCCTAAAATAAACTGGAATCCTATCCTATCTTCAACTTTGGCGTTCAAATTCGTTCAAATAACAACTGGAATCCTATCTTCAACTTTGGCGTTCAAATTAATGATGAATCGGAAGAAGCATGCCACGACAAGAATTAGCGTTTTGTTTAGAATTTCATCAACAACAAGACGAAACATAAAAAAGGGGAAAATCTTTATGTTGAGTCACGGATTTAGTCGAAAGGCTGTTGTTCGAAAAATCTTTTTTCAAGTAAGTTTTCATTCATCTGTTTAATTATGTTTTTTGTGAAGTTATTGGATCGTTACTGCTGTAGATCTGTTGTATTTCATGTTTTTGTCTGATGAAGTAATCACCTCTTCTCTTTGATGGAAGAGGACAATTGGGCCACGGAGATACTCAACATCGAGAGAGGGATCGCAGACGTCGATTTTCCCCAATTTTTTTCTGTTAATAGAGCTATATTAACAAATGCATTGCGAAATATGAATGCTTAGGGGAGTCCACGACACGAATCTGACCGGGAATCTCATAACACAATAGCATTTTCAGTCGGTAAAATCCTCTCCTCCTATATATAGGGCTTTGTTTGATTTTATGGTTTCTTATGTTTTGTTTTGTTTTGGTCTACGTTCATCTTCTTCCATCTTCTTCGGATGAAACTGCCTATCGGCTACCATATTCATTTGTGTTAAAGACTGCATGTATATTGTATTTGATGCTTTAGGTTGTTTTTCTACCATTTTAATAAGGTCGAGTTTATATGCTTTAGTTGTTGTTCATTAGTAAGTGATAGAAGCCTACAGCTAAATCTCTTTTTGTATGTCCCCGAAGGTTTTGCTTGATACTTATTTATAACATGACTCTTTACATGGCATGTTATCCAGTATCATGGCTTTTTTCTAGATAAGTGTCTCAGCGAATGTTTGCTGCTTTCCCCTGTCCTTCTCAAGGTTGGTTTTGGTAATTTGTCTGATATATTTCTTTTTCTTGGGTTTGATGTTTTACAGTAAACATTTCAATCTTAATTTTGTTTGAGACAATCAGTCGGAAGTTCCAAGATTTTGATAACGCTTTTCTATATATATGATATATATTACTATATAAATGGAAAATAAAACTAAAGCCTTCTATTTGAGCAATGACCATCTTCTTTATCCGGATCGTATTTAAATATATCCAATGGGGGGAAGAGATTCTTTATTTAAGAATTGGTTGGTTATTAGTTTGAAGAGTTATCTGTTTCTAAGGTTTGCGGATTCAACTTCCACTGGTACTGAGTTCAGCATTCTTTGCATCATAAAGTCCTTCATCATAATATAATGTAACTGTGTAAAAACTGAAGTTAATATTTTACAGCATGAAGCAGGTCACTTTTTAGTTGGCTACTTGCTTGGTGTTTTACCAAAAGGATATGGAGTACCTAGCATGGACGTTCTGAAGCAGGACAAATTTGCTGAAGGAAGGGTAGACTTTCTTGGGTTTGAGTTTCTTAAAGAAGTAAGTCCAAATTCAGAATTTACTTTAATGATTGCTTTCTCAAGAAATTGTGAAGAATTATTAAGCACTAAATTTAGCAGTCTCTTCTGATTATCTATTGTCTATTTTGGAAGTCGGATACGTGTGTACAACTTTCCAACTTATTTAAGATAACCCTATGTGTAAGGATATACTTTTGCATGTTCATTGTTCTTTAAAGGAACAAGCATGTATTTCAGTTCATGACTTTCTAGATTCCTATTGTAGTCTAAGACAAAGAAGTTAATATGTTCTCTAAGCTTTTGAATGTGTGTGATGCAAATTTGAATGTTTTTTCTGGTTGAATTCTCTTCTCAACTTTTCTATATATATGATATATATTACTATATAAATGGACAATAAAATTAAAGCCTTCTATTTGAGCAATGACTTATAATGCACACCTTATTTGAGCAATGACTTCTAAAGCCTTCGATATGTAAGACTTATTTCTGTTTTGATTATATTATGATTTGTTCAATATTGCTATTTTTGCTTACTATTAGTATTGATCTGAAGTTTATTTTTAAAATAGTTGGTGAATTATTCTCTCCCAAAATTTGAATAATGTTTTGTAATAAATTCCTTTAATTGTTCATTCATGAAACTTAGATGGCAGAGTACACCATAGCAAGAAATTCCATTAACGTCTTCCTTCTTAACATTGATATCATATATTAAATTCAACCTTTGGACATCTAAAATATCTTTTGACTACATTCATGTAAAGGTTCTCAATGCAAAACTAGAGAATGTGGATAGAGAAGCTGAGATTGTAGCACAGAGTGGTCGCCTTGGTTCAGTTACAATTGCCACCAAAATGGCTGGTCGTGGAACAAATATTAAAGCTACGTGAGATGTTTATGCCAAGGTATTCTGAGTTTCAAAATAGATCACCTAAATGTTAGCTGCTTATCCAGTTGTATGCATCATAATTACGCGCAAGTAACAATAGTTCTAAGAATGCAATTTTCTGTCAGACATGTTTGGACATCGACACTCTTAGGAACCTTTAAACATGTAACTGACGCGTGAATTTGATGGCCATTTTACCATTTTACCATTTTGTGTCCCTTGATCCTGTTCATGTCCCTTATCTGTTTAAATGTGTTTCTTTTTCTTCTCTCCCCCATCCCCTCTTCCAAGTGCTAAATATTGATTTCATTCTAAGGGAGGTTTAATATTGCTTTATTTTGCATGGTAGTTAAACCAGGTGGAGGAGGTTTTGTTTCTGTAAAGAAATCTCTTCCAAATAAGACATGGAAGGTCGGTTTATGATCTTATTGTTTGTGAATTTCTCTGGATTAAGATTGCAGGTCATGAAATATTGTATTGCTGATCTCACGTTTACATTGTCTTCCAGGTGAATGAAAGTCTATTTCCATGTGCACTATCCAAGGAAAACACCAACTTGGCTGAGGAAGCTGTACAATTAGATGTCAAAACATGGGGTCAGTGGTCATTAACTGAACTTGAAGCAAAGAAACGGCTATCTTATTCTTGTGAAAAGGTGAAGTTTATTGGGGATATTGATCAATCCTCAGCAGATGATCATTAATAGACATAAGATGTGACTGCATATTAATTATATTTCTACATGACATAATCTGATATTATCCTTGGTTGTAGCATACTATTTATGTTCAGACTTTGATCCTACAGTGAATGTGGAACCCTCACTTCTGAAATTATTTCGCAACTTGTGGTTCTATATCGCTTTCTTTGGGTTGGCACCTCCAGTACAGAAATCCACCAACAAAATGAGCAAGACCATGAGCTTTGAGTTGGAATTTGATAGTTGAATTGATAATTGATTTCCATACAAGCTGTCTTTCTGGAATAATATTATGATTTGTTTTTAGATGTTGCAAAATCATATAAACTTGTAAAAAAATTTGGCAGCAATGATTAAGAAACTTAAAATAAATTTAATCAGGTTGGCTTTTAATCCCATTTGCTTCAGATACAGGTAGTAATTGTACTAGCTTAGGTTCACATAACCTTTAAAGTAAATAATAAATAAAATAAAAATAAGATGTTTGCTATGAATTTGGACATTAGTGGGAAAGAGTTAAATGAGGAAGAAGATAATGCCATTTGTGTTATCATTAATGTATTTTAGAAAGATAATGTATTACTTACGTTAAAATAATGTATTAAAATATTATATCTATTGATATAATAATATTTTAATTTTATTACAGGGTGGGCAAAAGGCATTTAATTGAATGGATAAAGTCGAGAGTTACCTAATAGTCGGTAAGTTAGTTGCGCTTGAATTCCATTTAATTATTTTTTAGAACATAATTAAGGAGATCAATTCCATTTAATTGTTGAGCCGCATGCCTTTGTTGGGGTTAAAAAAAAATACTCCGTACGTTTGGTTAATAGCGATTCATTTCTTTAAAAGGTTTCCTAACAAATCATAATAATAAACTGTTTTGTGAGGTCTCATTAAGAGATTCCTTCTTACTTTAAACGTTGTTTTAAGAATCTGGTTAGTTTCACATATGTTGGTTGCTGTGGAATCTTTTTCCTTTCCATCATAAATTTGTTTTGGCTTTTATCTGTGGATCCTTTTGAAGATAAAGTCCCAAGTTCTAGAGATTTAGATTTACTACAGAATTGTAAAAGGATGTCTCTCTCAGTCCCAAATGATAGCCCACTTCCAAAATCAATGTACCAAATAATATTTAATTTGTGATATTGGACATTGATTGTGTCCCAGTCAATTTTTATGGTTAACTTTTTTTTTTATATAAAAAAAGTAGACTATCTTTCCGGGATGGATGAACTTAGTATACTGATTACATAAACTTGCTTATAATAACCTGCTCATGATCCAGGTAAAAGTTGTTTGGATTGTCCACATCATCAGTGATGTCTGACTATCTTTCTTCATGTACATATGTTATTTCTAATGTACCATTATTTTGCTGCATCAAAAATTTATAATGCTATTCAAATTTTTATTGTTGCATATGTGTGGATGACTGTGTTTGGGAACTTTTCATATTATTAAATCTGCAAAGATTTCAGCCTTGTAAGGTTTGCTCAAGTACATGGTTTCTTTTTAGACCTTTAGATTTTATTCCAAGTTCTCTCCTTTTTTGATTAGGAAAAAAATAAGGTGGTGCCAAATTTGTTTCTGTGGGAACCACATGATCCCTTGATAGTAAGAAAAACTTCCAATTTGAATGATTTGAGGTGTGTTATGTGATGTGTCGGGGGACCAATTTTATGAATTGATCCGGTAGGAACCTTTCAATTATTTCCCAACATCTGGACATTAAGTTGCAAGTATTCTTTATGATTTTACCTATGTATGGAAAATATCAATAAGAAATGTTTGTTACACTTTTTCCTTGCAAGATTACATTGCCAAACTTCATTTTTCAAGTTATTATCAGTGCTTGCAATTAATTTTGCATTATTGACTTATTTGATTGGTGTGACAGGTGCATGTGTAACAAGCTTGCTAACCAACATGTACGGGTTGGACTTGCTGACCCCAGTGATGTACTGTGTTGTGATACATGTGAGGTATGCAGGCCTCTCTTCTTTTCTTTTTTTGTCCTATATCTATTATCTATTATATATACTAAATCACAGTACATGACATAATATTTTGACATCTGTCCTTCTACAAATTCAACACATGTCTATCCTATTTAATGCTCCTAACTGCCTTTTACAGAAAACATATGAAACATTAAAAAAACTAAATTCATTTCTCAAATCCCCCTAAATCTGGGATAATATATTCAAAAATAGCAACTAAAATATTTCCAAATTCATTCAAATTCTTTCAAACGGCAAAGAAGACTCAACCCAAAGGATAAACATCCTGTAGATTGCTATCCCAATTGTGTCAACAATTCCAGTCTCGGAGATACTACTAAAGAAACCGGAGAAGATCTATTCTCTCCATTTTTAACGCTACATCCATTGGTTGTGGCATGCTCCAAACAGGGCTGTGCAACTTTGGATTCAGTAAGTCTTTTCATCAGTCACATATAGTGTTTTCAGCACTCATTAATTTAATTTTTTTATGTAATTGCTATCTTATGATGTTTTGTCACTACATCTATACATCATGTATTATTTTTCATGTATAGTTTATGCAGTGGTCAAAAGGTTGGAGTATTAGGTTAGTGATTTTTATATTGTAGGATGTACCTCTTTTTTTGTTGATAATTTCTTCGGTAGATAAGATTTAAGATCATTATTAAAAAAAGAAGAAGGAAAAAGAATCAAGGCCTCCAGCCCAATCTTTTTACATGAGCTTTAAAAGCTAAAATTGTTAGAATGGTAATTATGCATATTATATATGCCCAATGTACAACATCTTATTGAATTAGATATTAGCAGTTTACGTCAACGACCTCTTTAAAAAACCTTTATGTTAACTGTAATTTTATAAGCCAAGCTATAGTCCTATATAGATCCTTATGCCCATACCGCTTTATTTCAAATTTTTTCCTTCCTGGAAGGGGTGAAGGTATGTGTGCAGTGTTTTGGATCTTCAACAAAATGACTATTTCAGGCCTTCTCAATGATGGTGTTTGTGTTTTGAAATTCGTTGGCTTTGCTACTTGGGCTTGCTACATTTTTCTCATTAACAATATTTGTGTTTTGAGGTTCTTTTGACTTACACTGCTACATTTTATATTTTATCATTTTCTAACTTACTAATTTGAAATCTTGAAATGTGCCTAGGTCTATTATCAGCTAGAGAATTTGAGCCAAGCGGATCCTCCTTGTAAGTCTGTTGCTGCACTGAACTGTATAATCCTAGGTTGTGCAAATATATGGGATGTCGATCGGGCCTACGAGACTTTTGAGGCAATAAACACTGGTTTTGGATTAACTCCTGATATCAATTCATACAATGGTCTGTTTCTATTTTTGTATTTACTTTTGTTCATTTCTTCTTAGTTCAAGAAAAATAATATGTAAGAAATAGATAGTTATTTGCATTTGCAGAGAGATAAGTTGGAGCTTGGCCGTATTAGTTTAATGTATATTCGGTTTCGAGTATCCTCTTTTCTGTAGTCATCTTATCTTCTTTGTTATAATAGACTTTTTGTATTCTTCCTGTTAAAACTTACTTGTCAGCTTTGTTCTTACTTTACATTCTTTTCTAAATGCATGCTACCATGCTATATGGATGTTTCGTTAATGGTGGCCTTTTGAATTTTTTTTGTTTATCCTTTTGTGATCTTGTGTATGGTCTTTTGAGTTCTTTCGGTTTAGGTTGTGTTTTGTTGAAAAAGGAAATAAAGAAATATATAGAACTCCTGCAAAAGTAATTAGATTATCAGGTTTGGAATATTGGTGTTATTGTGGATTTGTTGTCTTATTTTATGTCCGAGTGGAATAGTGTGGAAATGAAGACGGGCTTTTGAATTTGTCAAACTTAAATGACTTGAAGAGGCCAATTGATCATAATCCTATGCACATAATGGGCCTTGCTTATTGACATAAACTGATCATAATCCTATACACATAGTGGGGCTTGCTTATTGACATAAACTAACTACTGGGTGGTGATATGTACTAATTGTTTTTTAATAATCATGTGCTTAAGATGAAAAACAATGATGTGTGATTTTTTTGATCAGTAGAGGGGTAATAATATGGTGAGATACATACTCTACCTGGAGTTGGAGCTGTTTTTTTATGGTTTATGAGCAAAAGAGTTGAACTTAGCAGTATTGACGTTTATTTATAAATTGTAAAGAGAAGAGAGAATATCAAAAGTGGCTTATGATGGTATCAATTAATGGTTTCTCTGTAGTGAGTACAATGATGTATTTATACTAATTCTAGGACCCAAAAAAATTAAAAGACCAACCTATTATTGATAACATTCATTGACTGTCGTTGACAGGCACGACTCCCGGCAAGCTATATAGGACTGACATCAAAAACTAATAAGCCGCCCGGCTGTGTTTATATATTCAGACCCAAATGCAAGACTAAAGCTATCTTGAATACACTTAGCAGACCGAGCTACTTTATATGTTAAGTATTACTATTGGGTATATTACTTTCCTGACTTCAGAAGGCAACATAAATTTTTCTTGATCAAATTATTCAAAAGGGAGAGTATTCCCAATTAAATAGCGAACATATTCCATTAATTAAACTTGTGGTTTTTTTTTTATAAATTTTTTTATGAAATACATACAAAAAATTGTATTTTTAAGAGATTTTTTAAATCTTCGCATACCATTTTCTTCTCTTTTTGTTATGGATTGTAAAAAGTTAAGTTGAGGCAACTCTTTCTTTGCGGTAAACAAAATACAAAAGTAGTAAATGAGAGGGAAAATAAATCAGTTGGCTACACTTTGGTCAAGAAAAATTAAAAAAAATAATATAAAAAGGGAAGAGTAGAAAAAATGATTTGTCCACAAGTTGAGGTCACTTACTTTGCCACTATCTTAAAAGCAATAGTCACATACTTAGAGTGTAATGCACAAATCGGTAATGTGACGCCCCTAAAATTAGGTATACATCACCCATCTTGGGTCGTCAGATACATGATACAGAATACAAATACAACTTACTAATACAATTGTCGTGTACAATACGACAAAACATAACTGTGAGTTTGAATACAATTATTGTCTACTAGAGACTATACAAACTCAAAAGGAGTCCTCATTACAATTATTGTCACACTATTTAACAGAATAGTGAGGACTACTAATACTATCATCTGGTCCATCACTCCGTTCCCCGACTCGTCCCAGCTATATTCTCTTTTTCTGAAGAGAACAGTGAAAGAAAAGGTGAGCTCAACTAGCTCAGTAAGAAATATTATGACTAGGATAATGCAGAATAAATTATCATTAGCCTTCAACAGTGTTAAACTGATAAAATATAACGAACATCAAGTTTAACTGCAGCGAAACAAGCAATCCATTAAAAGAGTCAAGTAGAAAATAAAATCTACTATCTTATATGATTTAAAAGGTTTTTCAACACTGTTATCGCTGGAACTCAGCTTAATAAAATAATCCACATCATCGAATCACCCTGCACTACGGCCAAGGATATTCGTGTATTCATTAATGGTCATGATCATGCCAACAACTGTCCATCAATGCACTACGGGCCAATGAGGACTTTTACCACATCATTTGTAATATTACGGTCATGATTATACCGAAAAATCCCTGGTCATAATCATACCAAGTCCATCTATGCACTACAGGCCACAGATGACTTTTAACATTTTATAAATATGAGGATGATGATAATGATATAAGAATTCAATAAAACAAGTTCAAGAAATAATTTATCCAAGAATTTACAACGTCCAAATTGTCAACATGATACTGTTTTGTGGAGTAAAATTCAAGAATGCTTAGAAGAATATTTTCATTAAAAGATACTGGATGAAACGCAATTATCAAGGATATTTCACAAATTTCATGAAGTATAGAAGTCAAAACTTAACCAACTGAGTATAATAAATAATGGAATAACAAAAGAAATCACCATGCATGCGATAGACCGCACAGACAGGTTATTCCAACAGAATAATAATAAAGACGGAACCAGGTCCGGTGTAAAACACACAGACAGGATGTTCCAACAGAATAATAATAAAGACAGAACCAGGTCCGGTGTAAAACACACAGACATGATGTTCCAACAGAATAATAATAAAGACGGAACCAGGTCCGGTGTAAAACACACAGACATGATGTTCCAACAGAATAATAGAAGAATGTCACCAAGTATAGGGTATACCGCGTATACAGGTTATTCCAATAGAATAATAAGAAATGGAATAACAACAGTTCTCTTCATGAATAACAAAGAATAACACCCCTTACCGTTTTAAAGAAGAACTGAAATAAGGAAGTAGTTAAGTAGCAGAATACTTTTCTTTTCTCTCTCTATAGTTTCTCTCTATAGTTTCTCTCTCTAGAGTTCAGTGAATTCGTAAGAAATAATGAAGGAATGAACTGCTATTTATAGAAAAATGGAATGCATAGTAACTAATCCATGAACGGTCCAGATTGATTACTTTAATCTGACGGTCCTTATTTAAAGAAAAATTTTTTAAATAAAATATAATATATTCTATTTATAGAATAACTTTAATAAAGTATTCTGTTTTATATAAAAAGATGTTTCTGTTTTATTACGTTAATAATACGAATAAAACAAAACTTCATTATCACTAAATAATTCATATTATTAACTGACAATAATTGAATCAAACTGAGTGACTTCTCACATAAGCATTAATAATCAATACCGTGTGCTATTATGCAACCACATGTATTACTGTACTTTTACTACCGAGTAGTTCAACAGTAACAATGATAAAACTTCCGCTGTTATTTTTAATAAAATATTTTTATCGTTTTCTCAATCCGACAATAATTCCGTTATGGGGTCCACCAATGATTGTGCCGTTGTACGAATATTCTCTGTTAAAACGAATATTTCCCGACCAATCGAATATTATATAATTACTTGCGTACTTTACAAAATTTATAAATATTACCCACAACTATAACATTATATCAAATTAACTCCATAATATTTAAAAATGATATTTATAGAAAATTCATCTTTATTTATAAAAGTTGTGGTCTTACAGGTAAACTCTCACCACTACCCCCTATAATGTATATTCATTTATTTTTCTGTGTAAAATTTGATCATCGCATAATAACATACTATCTTCTTATTATATTTTAATTTATTAATTGTACGTACACATTTATTATTAAAAATTTAAATAATTTCGCCGCAACGCGCGGGTTTGTATCTAGTTAACTAAACTAAAGCTAACTATCACAAGGTTGAAAACAGATATTAAGGACTTAAAATTATAATTTCACTTATTGTTTTATTTAGGTCAATATACTTCCTTTTAAATTACATTAACTATTTCGAATTGTTAATCAAGAACACATTAATATATATGATCATCTCTTGACGCACCATAAACAAATCAACTTAATTCTACAGATGATAAAATTAAGATTAACACCCTAATTAACTAATCCACTATATTTCTATGTGAATTACGATTAAAAAAAATTTGAAGAACAAGTTCTTTATTAGATAACATGCAGTGTGTAGATATATCTCTATCCTAAACACAAATCATGAATTTCATTGTCATATAGAAAACACAATCACACGCTATTATGGTCAGATCTAAACCTATAATCAATCTCTCGAGTTCATATAGATTACTACGGTAATTGTTGATCAGACAATTAAATAATTAAAAACAAATCATAATAGACATTCCCATAATAGTCAACTGTAATTAATAAGGAAATGTATATTGTAAGACCCTAAATTTTTTTTATAAAGATGAGTTTTCTATAAATATCATTTTTAAATATTATGGAATGAATTTGATATAATGTGTAAGACCCCAAATTATTAATAAATGAAATTTAATTTTCTCTATTTATTATTTTGAAATAGTAAGGGTTGAATTGATTAATGAGGTTAGTTATGGGTAAAATGCGCAAATATTTTAAATAAGTAAGTGGTTATAAAATATTTATTGTTGTCGAAAAATATTCATTTGGTCGTTGAATATTCTTCTTGTCGGGGAATATTCGTACGACGACACAGTCTTTTATGGGCCCCATAACGAAAATCGATTGGATGAAGAAAACAACAAGTATAAGTTGTTTATAAATAACGGCGTAGTTGTTACCGTTAATACTGTTGAAATACCCGGTGGTTAAAACACAGTAATACGCGTTGTTGCACAGTAGTACACGGTATTGCACCAATTATTGATTTTTACGTAAGAAGGCACTACTCAATAATTGTTACAGTAATTACTGTTCAGTATTTTATTGATTCAATAATTGATACGTTGATATTTTATATTACTTTTGTTTCAATAATTATCATTACACAATATTTTCTATTATCGGAGCAATAATTCATATTATCTGAATAATATTATTAGATAGTATTATTGGCAATGTCTATAAAGTTTTATCTAAGGAGAAGTTTGGTCACCTAATTGCGCGCCAGTAAGGAGAAATTCTTATTGAAAAGCCCTCTCTTTCCTGGGAACTGCCTGGTTGTCAATATTGTGATTCTGTAATATTATTTGTGAATAATTAATTATTGATTTATACGATGAGGAAAATAGTCATTTTATGTGGATATAGATGGAGAAAAGTTTTTAAAGTGACAATTGTTGAAAATTGATATTTTATCTTTTTCTGATAAAATAATATTTTATTATATTATTAGTGTAAGACCCCAAATTATTAATAAATGAAATTTAATTTCCTCTATTTATTATTCTGAAATAGTAAGGGTTGATTTGATTAATGTGGTTAGTTATGGGTAAAATGCGCAAATATTTCAAATAAGCAAGTGGTCCTAAAATATTCATTGTTGTCGGGGAATATTTGTTTGGTCGTGGAATATTCTTGTTATCGGGGAATATTCGTACGACGGCGCAGCCTTGTGTGGGCCCCATAACGGAAAGCGATTGGATGAAGAAAACGATAAAAACAAGTTGTTTATAAATAACGGCGCAGTTGTTACCGTTAATACTGTTGGAATACCCAGTGGTTAAAACACAGTAATACGCGTTGTTGCACAGTAACACACGGTATTGCACCAATTATTGATTCTTACGTAAGAAGGCATTACTCAATAATTGTTACAGTAATTACTGTTCAATATTATATTTTATTGATTCAATAATTGCTGCGTTGATATTTTATATTACTGTTGTTTTAATAATTGTCACTACACAGTATTTTCTATTATCGGAACAATAATTCATATTATCTGAATAATATTATTAGATAACATTATTGGCAATGTCTAGAAAGTTCTGTCTAAGGAGAGGTTTGATCATCTAATTGCGCGCCAGTAAGGAGATATCCTTAGTAGAAAGCCCCCTTTTTCCTGGGAACGGCCTGGTTGCCAGTACTATGGTTCTGTAATATTATTTGTGTATAATTAATTATTAATTTATATGATGAGGAAAATAGTGATTTTATGTGGATATAGATGGAGAAAATTTTTAATGTGACAATTGTTGAAAATTAATATTTTATCTTTTTCTGATAAAATAATTCATTTAAATATATTATTTTAATAATATATTGATGGTGATATTTTTACAATGAATGTGGGATATATGAGTATATGAGGAGGAAGAGTATTTTTGTGACATTAAATGATTAACACATGTTTTGTGTATTGGTGGACACAATTCTTGACTGAAAATTTATTATTGACTGTAAAATTGTCCGTTTGTGGATTTCGGTCAATTTCTGTTTGGAATTTAGAAAAAATTTCTTCTGTAAAGTTGTAGAGAATTGAATTTCCTATAAAAACACGCGAGATTCGAATTTTCTGATAAAAGGGCTATTTATTATGAATTATTGAAGTTCCGAAGTTCCGAAATAATTGATTTTTGGAGTTTAAAATGTTTTTTTTTAAGAAAAACGTTTTTTGTTGCAATTGAGTGGCTCACATGTGTTATACATGATCTGAAATCAGATTTCTTAGGTGGGCTTGACAATTTTGTAAATATAATATTATTATATTCAATTTTCTGCTTTGGTGTTCTAAGCATTTTCCTATAAATAGGGTGCTTAGGTTAGAATTGAAAATCACACCAGAAACACAAGTTTCTCTCTATTTCTCTCTCTATATCAAGCGTATTCTTGTGAGTATTTGATACTTTGAGTGTTGCTATACGGTACAAGTTTCCATCAGCACTATATCTAGTATTCCAGTCAGAAGTACCGTATTTCCGAGGTAAGGGATGTTATTTCTTCTTAAATGATATTATTTTCTTCAATATCATTATGCCGAAGTATTGATCTGAATTTTTATCAAATTTAGAACTTTTCATGTCGGTGTTACTATTCATGAGTTACTATTCACGAGTTACTATTAACCGAAAAATGAAATTTCTTTCTTTTCGTCCAAATATCTATTCTGGATACTAGCTTTGATTGTATCCATGTTTTGATCATTCTTGAATTTTACTCTACTATGATTGTTTATGAGGTATTTTTGGACATGGATAAACTGTAATACGAATCCCTAATATTTGTTCTTTTGCTTCACTGGATTCGTTTCCTTTAAAATATTTTTCATCATCCTCAGTCCTAAATGATGATGTTATTGAATATCTTTGGCCTGTAGTGCAAAGATTGATGATTTCTGATGAATATCTTTGGCCTGTAGTGCAAAGATTGATGATTTCTGATGAATATCTTTGGCCCGTAGTGCAAAGATGAACAGGTTTTGAGATGAACATGATCGACTGGTGATACAAATGAATATCTTTGGCCTGTAGTGCAAAGATGAATATTTGATTAAAGATGGTTATTGATTGTTGTTACAGGGATAAAATATTGATGATGGACTTTTAAATCTTAGAAGATAGTAGAACTCATTCTCTACTTGACTCTTCTAATGGTTTGCTGTTTCCGCTGCAGTTATTGATTTAAAATTTGTTGTCTATTGTATTCTATTAGATTTTTCCCTGTTAAAGACTAACGATAATTTGTTGTATATTATCTTAGTCATAATATTCTTTACTGGGCTAGTTGAGCTCACCCTTTTCCTTGTTGTTCCATTTTCTTCTCAGGAGGCGAGAATGTAGCAAGTACTAGTCGGGGTGTGGAATGATGGTTCAAGACAGTTGTTTTAGTAGTCCTCACTATTTTGTAAAATAGTGTATCAATAAGTATAATGAGTACTTAATTGAGTATGAATACTGTCTAGATGACAATATTTGTATTTAAACTCACAGTATATGTGTTGTCGTATTTTACACGACAAATGTATTAATAAAGTTGTAGTTGTTTCTGTACCATGTATTTGGCGACTCAGAATGGGTTGGGTGGAATGGACCTATTTTGGGGGCGTCACAGTTGGTATCAGAGCTTAGGGATATGATTACTGGCGGAGATCGGGGAATAGAACTAGGAGGGGAGAGACGTGTAAATCCTTCGCTAGTGTGTCCTACCTAAGCTTATTTGTTGGTCGATCATAATATAGAGATATTATGTGATATGTTAATTTGTTAAATTAACCTTTGTTCTATGGCAGTATTTTAGAATGTCGACTGAGAATGTTAACAGTGGAGTAAATAAAATCGTGGAGACGCCTGTATTCACCAACGAGGAGAACGACCACCGGTCATATGCTATAAATGCGGAAAAGAAGGACATATCAGCCCAAACTGCCCACAACAGTTTAAGGTATGTTATAACTGTGGAAAGGAAGGACATATCGCTCGAGATTACATTGTAGCGAAACCAAGTCCAACGGGGGTGGTGACTCAAAAAGTTGTCCCAGAAAGGTCAAAGTCAACGGTTCCTGGAAGAGCGTTTTTCGTGACTGGTCAGAATGCGAGGAACCCGAACGGAGTTAGCACGGGTTAGTTAATTATAAATTTTTGCGAAGTATATACCTTATTAGATACCGGTTCTACCCATTCATTTATTTCTCCTGCTTGTGCTCAACGTTTAAACTTGACTCCGGAGAAATTAGACTTTGACTTATCTGTTGAAACTCCGTTAGGGGAAACTTTCATCACATCCATTGTTTATAAATCTTGTTTGATCCAAGTTGGCACCATCACATTACCTGTTGACCTTATCTCTTTAAAGATACTTGCTTTTGATGTGATTTTAGGAATTGATTGGTTAACTACTCATCATGCTAAAATTGATTGCTTTGGTAAGGTTGTTAGTTTTCATATTCCTAAGCAACCTGTTATTCAAATTCAAGCAACCAAACTATTGAAGTCAAACTCTTTCATATCAAGCCGTAAAGTCATTCGTTTATTGAAAAACGGATGTCAAGCTTTCTTAGCTATGTTATGGACTTGAACAAAAATACGTCAGATTTGAATGATATTTCTATTGTTAGTAAATCCTTGACGTATTTCCTGAAGAATTTCTTGGCCTACGCGTGATATTGAATTTTGTATCATCTTTGAATCTGGTACAAAACGCACTTCTAAAATCTCATATTGAATGGCTCTTATTGAACTTCAGAAGTTAAAAACCTAACTGTAGAAGTTTGTACCCGAGCCTCTATCTGGTGACTTCCTTTGTGGAATGCACTGAAGCCAGACTCTCCGTAGGGGATACCATATTCGTGTGGTAGTAAACTGATAGGTGTCATTGTGACATGCTATCCAAGATTGGGATATGAGTCACAGTTGAGAGCAACCTAAGTTAGTAATCGAAATACGTAGCTTTCTGGTTATTATCGGAGATTCGTAAAAGGATTTTCTCGAATCGCTACTCCATTAACTCAGCTGACTCAAGAAGGATATCAAATTCGTATGGAGCGAAGAATGCGAGAAGAGTTTCCAAAAGCTTAAGAGGAGACTCATTTCGGCACCTGTTCTGACAATACCATCTGGTTCAGATGGATTTGTTATCTACAGCGATGCTTCAGGTAAAGGGTTAGGATGTGTTCTCATGTAACGTGGGAAAGTCATAGCCTATGCCTCGCGATAACTTAAAGAATATGAGAGGAATTATCCTACTCATGATCTAGAGTTGGCAGCAGTCGTTTTCGCGCTAAAGATCTGGAGGCACTATCTATATGGGGAGAAAGTGGAGATATATTCAGGCCATAAAAGCCTCAAATATTTCTTCACTCAAAAAGAACTCAACATGCGGCAACGACGTTGGCTCGAGCTGTTGAAAGATTTCGATCATACCATCCAATACTATCCTAGAAAAGTAAACGTGGTAGCTGACGCATTGATCGTATGCGAGTACGAGTGCGATATTGTTGAACACAAAGACCTATTTTGTATAATTTATAAATGATAGAGATAGAGTTAATGACTCTAGGGATCCACGTGATGATATACGAGTAAAATCGACTTTAATCGATAACGTTAAAGCCACTCAAGCTACAGACCTGGAGCTGATGAATATAAAGAAGAAGGTGCAAGAATGTGTTATTCTAGAAGTAAGAGTCGATGAAGAGAAGAAAGCTCAAGCCTTCAATTTATTTGAAATCCTCGATCGAGTAGGAACTGTGGCCTATAGACTCGCCTTAACGTTAAGTATGTCACGTGTTCATAACGTTATTTACGTATCGATGTTACGTAAATATGTGGACGACCCGAACCACGTTATTGAGTTAGAACCGAACGAGATAGCCGAAGACTTAACGTACGAAGAGGTACCTGTCAAGATCTTGGATAGGAAGGAGCATGTCCTACGCACGAAGGTCTTACCACAAGTTAAAGTTTTGTGGAGAAACCATGCTATTGAGGAAATGACCTGGGAGTTGAAAACGGAAATGAAAGCGAGGTATCCTCATCTTTTCGAAACACCAGGTACGTATGTCAATTTCGAGGACGAAATTTCATAAGGAGGGGAGGTTGTAAGACCCCAAATTATTAATAAATGAAATTTAATTTTCTCTATTTATTATTCTGAAATAGTAAGGGTTGATTTGATTAATGTGGTTAGTTATGGGTAAAATGCGCAAATATTTCAAATAAGCAAGTGGTCCTAAAATATTCATTGTTGTCGGGGAATATTTGTTTGGTCGTGGAATATTCTTGTTGTCGGGGAATATTCGTACGACGGCGCAGCCTTGTGTGGGCCCCATAACGGAAAGCGATTGGATGAAGAAAACGACAAAAACAAGTTGTTTATAAATAACGGCGCAGTTGTTACCGTTAATACTGTTGGAATACCCGGTGGTTAAAACACAGTAATACGTGTTGTTGCACAGTAACACACGGTATTGCACCAATTATTGATTCTTACGTAAGAAGGTATTACTCAATAATTGTTACAGTAATTACTGTTCAATATTGTATTTTATTGATTCAATAATTGCTGCGTTGATATTTTATATTACCGTTGTTTTAATAATTGTCACTACACAGTATTTTCTATTATCGGAACAATAATTCATATTATCTGAATAATATTATTAGATAACATTATTGGCAATGTCTAGAAAGTTCTGTCTAAGGAGAGGTTTGATCATCTAATTGCGCGCCAGTAAGGAGATATCCTTAGTGGAAAGCCCCCTCTTTCCTGGGAACGGCCTGGTTGCCAGTACTGTGGTTCTGTAATATTATTTGTGTATAATTAATTATTGATTTATATGATGAGGAAAATAGTGATTTTATGTGGATATAGATGGAGAAAATTTTTAATGTGACAATTGTTGAAAATTAATATTTTATCTTTTTCTGATAAAATAATTCATTTAAATATATTATTTTAATAATATATTGATGGTGATATTTTTACAATGAATGTGGGATATATGAGTATATGAGGAGGAAGAGTATTTTTGTGACATTAAATGATTAACACATGTTTTGTGTGTTGGTGGACACAATTCTTGACCGAAAATTTATTATTGACTGTAAAATCGTCCGTTTGTGGATTTCGGTCAATTTCTGTTTGGAATTTGGAAAAATTTCTTCTGCAAAGTTGTAGAGAATTGAATTTCCTATAAAAACACGCGAGATTCGAATTTTCTGATAAAAGGGCTATTTATTATGAATTATTGAAGTTCCGAAATAATTGATTTTTGGAGTTTAAAATGTTTTTTTTAAGAAAAACGTTTTTTGTTGCAATTGAGTGGCTCACATGTGTTATACATGATCTGAAATCAGATTTCTTAGGTGGGCTTGACAATTTTGTAAATATAATATTATTATATTCAATTTTCTGCTTTGGTGTTCTAAGCATTTTCCTATAAATAGGGTGCTTAGGTTAGAATTGAAAATCACACCAGAAACACAAGTTTCTCTCTATTTCTCTCTCTATATCGAGCGTATTCTTGTGAGTATTTGATACTTTGAGTGTTGCTATACGGTGCAAGTTTCCATCAGCACTATATCTAGTATTCTAGTCAGAAGTACCGTATTTCCGAGGTAAGGGATGTTATTTCTTCTTAAATGATATTATTTTCTTCAATATCATTATGCCGAAGTATTGATCTGAATTTTTATCAAATTTAGAACTTTTCATGTCGGGGTTACTATTCATGAGTTACTATTCACGAGTTACTATTCACCGAAAAATGAAATTTCCTTCTTTTCGTCCAAATATCTATTCTGGATACTAGCTTTGATTGTATTCATGTTTTGATCATTCTTGAATTTTACTCTACTATGATTGTTTATGAGGTATTTTTGGACATGGATAAACTGTAATACGAATCCCTAATATTTGTTCTTTTGCTTCACTGGATTCGTTTCCTTTAAAATATTTTTCATCATCCTCAGTCCTAAATGATGATGTTATTGAATATCTTTGGCCTGTAGTGCAAAGATTGATGATTTCTGATGAATATCTTTGGCCTGTAGTGCAAAGATTGATGATTTCTGATGAATATCTTTGGCCCGTAGTGCAAAGATGAACAGGTGTTGAGATGAACATGATCGACTGGTGATACAAATGAATATCTTTGGCCTGTAGTGCAAAGATGAATATTTGATTAAAGATGGTTATTGATTGTTGTTACAGGGATAAAATATTGATGATGGACTTTTAAATCTTAGAAGATAGTAGAACTCATTCTCTACTTGACTCTTCTAATGGTTTGCTGTTTCCGCTGCAGTTATTGATTTAAAATTTGTTGTCTATTGTATTCTATTAGATTTTTCCCTGTTGAAGACTAACGATAATTTGTTGTATATTATCTTAGTCATAATATTCTTTACTGGGCTAGTTGAGCTCACCCTTTTCCTTGTTGTTCCATTTTCTTCTCAGGAGGCGAGAATGTAGCAAGTACTAGTCGGGGTGTGGAATGATGGTTCAAGACAGTTGTTTTAGTAGTCCTCACTATTTTGTAAAATAGTGTATCAATAAGTATAATGAGTACTTAATTGAGTATGAATACTGTCTAGATGATAATATTTGTATTTAAACTCACAGTATATGTGTTGTCGTATTTTACACGACAAATGTATTAATAAAGTTGTAGTTGTTTCTGTACCATGTATTTGGCGACTCAGAATGGGTTGGGTGGAATGGACCTATTTTGGAGGCGTCACAATTAGAATATAATAATGATGATATTTTACAATGAATGTGGGATATATGAGTATATGATGAGGAAGAGTATTTTTGTTATAAAAGTTGTTTAAAACATGTTAAGCATGCCCATTTTTTTACTGAAATTTGATTATAGCCTGTAGAATCGCCCGTTTGTAGATTTCAGTCAATTTCTATTTGAAATTTGAAAAAACTTTCTTCTACAAAGTTGTAGATAATGATATTTCCTATGGTGAAGACATGTGGTTTGAATTTTTTTGATAAAAGGGCTATTTATTATGAATTATTGAAGTTCCGAAGTTCCGAAATAATTAATTTTTTTTAAGTTTAAAATATTTTAATTCACAGAAACGTTTTTTGTGATGTAAGCTACTTGAATGGCTGATCTTTGACTAAAAAAAGTGAGCGTAGGAAATTATATATATATATATATATATATATATATATATATATATATATATATATTATTAAATTTTCTGCTTTGGTGTTCTAAACAATTTCTTATAAATAAGGTGCTTAGGTTAGAATTGAAAATCACACCAGATACACAAGTTTTCTCTCTCTTTCTCTCTCTATATTATCGAGCGTATTTTTGTGAGTATTTTAAGACTTTGAGTGTTGCTATACGGTGCAAGTTCCCTTCAGCTCTATATCCAGTATTCCAGTCAGAAGTACTGTCTTTTCGAGGTAAGGGATATTATTTTTTATGTAAATGATATTATTTTTTCCAATATCATTATGCCAAAATATTGATCTGAATTTTTATCAAATTTAAAACTTTTTGTGTCGGGATTATTATTCACGTATACAACACTATTCACGAAGACGGCACTATTCACAGAAAAATTAAATTTTCATTTTTCGTCCAAAAATATCTATTATGGATACTAGCTTTGATTGTATCCATGTTTTGATCATTCTTGAATTTTACTCCACTATGATTACTGATGAGTTATTTTTGGACATGGATAAACCGAAAATACGAATCCTTAATATTTGTCATTTTGTTTCACTGGATTCGTTTCCTTTAAAATATTTTTTATCATCCTCAGTCCTAAATGATGATATTACTGAATATCTTTGGCCTGTAGTGCAAAGATGAATGATTTTTGATGAATATCTTTGGCCTGTAGTGCAAAGATGAACATGTGTTTAGATGAACATGACCAACTGATGAATATCTTTGGTCTGTAGTGCAAAGATGAATATTTGATTTTAGATATATATTGATTGATGTTACATGGATAAAGTATCGACGATGAACTTTTAAATTCATATATAGAAGATTGTATATTTCATTCTCTACTTCACTCTTCTAATGAATTTTTATTTCCGCTGCGAATATTGATTTAAAACTTATTGTCTATTGTATTCTATTAAATTTTTCCCTGTTGAAGACTAAAGATAATTTGCTCTATACTATCTTAGTCATAATATTCTTTACTGGGCTAGTTGAGCTCACCCTTTTTCTTTTTGTTCCATTTTTCTTCTTAGGAGGCGAGAATGTAGCGAGTACTAGTCGAGGTATGGAATGAAGGTTCTAGAAAGTCATTTTAGTAGTCCTCACCATTTTTGTAAAATAATGTATCAATAATTATAATGAGAACTTATTTGAGTGTGGATATTGTCTAGATGACAATATTTGTATTTAAACTCACAGTTTTTATGTTGTATTAATAAAGTTATAGTTTTTTCTGTACCATGTATTTTGACGACTCAGAATGAGTGTTGTATACCTATTTTGGGAGCGTCGCAGTTGGTATCAGAGCTTAGGGATATGGTCTCTGGCGGAGATCGGGGAATAGTACTGTTAGGTTTGTAATATTCATGAACACAATCAAATTACACAAAGTAAGCGGAAACGTGTAAAAATCAGAGTTTAAAAATTTTACAAACCATATACCCGGATCATCCTTTATGCACAATTATTAATTAAACAAAAAATAAAGGACGAGAATCATACTCTTGAAGATCCGAGCTTCCTCAGGTACAAGTTCACCTCCAAATTCTTTTCGTGTTCAACTTGAATCCACCGGATTGAGTTTCTTCCTTTGATCAACGTTAGCCACCTAAGTGTTTGGCCTCTATAGGTGATCCACCAAAAAGAATAAATATTCAAGAAGATGGGTGTTTGACAAAACCCTAGTTTTTCTATCTCTCATAGAAAAAGCGTACTCTCCAATAATTGGAATAACGTCTGTTGTTAAAGTCAACAACTACTACACCCATAATAAGACTCCTCTTATTTATAGATGTGGGCAACCCTCCTTAACAATTAAGAAATTGGGTTTTATTTTATTAATTAAACTCCTTTAATTAATTAGGCTCCTAATCTTATTAGGAACAAATGAGAGTACTTTTATTAATTAATTCCCAAACTCCTTTAGGAATTAAATAATAATAATAGTAATAATAATAATAATAAGACAATAATAAGACTCCTCTTATTAATTTATATTTAATATTTCCAAAATATTAAATAATAAATATTAAGCTATTTAATTTATTCTATCACCATAGATTAAATTAAATGTATTTAACTTATTATTACGATTATGCCATTAACTTCTTAAATAATTATTCTTCCTTTTATGGTGTGACCCTTTAGGTTCTCCATATTAAACCGATTGTGAATAAATCAATTAGAACAATTCTAATCTTATTTAAATAAATAAATTAAACTAATAATTTATTTAAATAAATAATATTTATTCTACAATAGGGATAAGCCTCCCTAGCGATCAACGACTTTCCAGATAATATAGATTTCAACAGTAATCATAAAAAAACCTTTGAGTAAATAGTTACCGTACAATTCAATCCTTTTACCATATAATGTCCCAATTAAATATAAGACATGGAATTACTGTCAAGTCTTATTTTATTTAATTATATGTATTTCGACTCTTAAATGCACAGCTCCAAATAATACAAATTAGAAACTCCTTTCTAATTTCATTCTGCCTTGGCCAAGGACTATTGAGTTGTCATTTATCGAATCACATAGGACATTTATCTTCTTTTACTAGAAGTGGTAGATTCTTTATTGATCATACATTATCTCCATGTACAACTTATTATACCCAAGCATACCCTTTGATATACCCTAAGGGTCTTAAGGAATAAGTCAAAGTATAACTTATCATACACAAGATACTATGATGATCTCAAGTCCAAGGATCACTTGCACTACTATCACTACAGGAATTCCTATTGACAGGCAAGTAAAACTCCATTAGGTATTCCTTAGTGAGCCACGTTCAGTGAACTTATTCTCTAATAAGCACCTACATACTTGCTTTAGTGTCTCCACACAAATGATCATGAGATCAATCATCCTCATCCAATGAGCAAGCAACGTATGTACTAATCTATCCAGATTCACTAATCCCCAATTTAGTAATCTAACGATTGGGAACTATTTTAGTTTTAAGCTTTCTAAGAATTTAGATCTCATTAGAATGATCATCATCATTATTCTAAAAGAATTGCTTAAAACTATAGGTTTATCACATATTATAAAACAGCATCATGTAGATAATTAAAAGCCTTTAATAAATAAATATTTTTTATTAATAAATGAATAAGATTGTTACAAAGTATTTGCTTTATCATCAAACATGATTGGCTTTTGTGCATACTACTTTCAATCTCCCACTTGCACTAAAGTCAATCGCCATGGTATCTCATACCCTTCTTCTCTAAGTGACGATTAGCCTGCTGTTGGATAAGCTTTAGTAAATGGATATGTAATGTTGTTCTTAAGAGTCCACTATCTCTATAGTAATTTCTCATCTTTCAATGATTCCTATAATCAAATGAAAGTGCCATAACACATGTTTAGATCCAAGATAAGACTTAGGAATTATTCCTAGTTCTGTAATGAACTTTTAATCCAAACAATCAACTTGCAGCTTCATTTATAGCTATGTACTTTGTCTTTATCACTAAACCAGCAACCTTTTGCTATTTGGAACCTTTCAAATTCGCTGCATCACTGTTCAAGGTAACACTTTACCTTAAAGTGGAATTTCTGTCGTCTTGGTCTATCTGAAAAACTTGAGTCTGTAATGCCCTCTAGTTTTAATTCAGACCCACCATGTATGATCACATCCTTTGTAAGACCCCAACTTTTATAAATAAAGATGAATTTTCTATAAATATCATTTTTTAATATTATGGAGTTAATTTGATATAATATTATAGTTGTGGGTAATATTTATAAATTTTGCAAAGTACGCAAGTTGTTATATAATATTCGATTGGTCGGGAAATATTCATTTTAACAGGGAATATTCGTACAACGGCACAATCATTGGTGGACCCCACAACGGAATTATTGTCGGATTGAGAAAACGACAAAAATATTTTATTAAAAATAACGGCGAAAGTTTTACCATTGATACTGTTGAACTACTTGGTAGTAAAAGTACAGTAATACGTGTGGTTGCATAGTAGCACACGGTATTGATTATTAATGCTTATGTGAGAAGTCACTCAGTTTGACTCAATTATTGTCAGTTAATAATATGAATTATTTAGCGATAATGACGTTTTGTTTTATTCGTATTATTAACGTAATAAAACAGAAACATCTTTTTATATAAAACAGAATACTTTATTAAAGTTATTCTATAAATAGAATATATTATATTTTATTTAAAAGATTTTTCTTTAAATATGGACCGTAAGATTAAAGTAATCAATCTGGACCGTTCATGGATTAGTTACTATGCATTCTATTTTTCTATAAATAGCAGCTCATTCCTTCATTATTTCTTACGAATTCACTGAACTCTAGAGATAGAAACTAGAGAGAGAGAGAAGAAGAATATTCTGCTACTTAACTACTTCTTTATTTCAGCTCTTCTTTAAAACGGTAAGGGGTGTTATTCTTTCTTATTCATGAAGAGAACTGTTGTTATTCTATTTCTTATTATTCTGTTGGAATAACCTGTATACGCGGTCTACCCTATACTTGGTGACATTCTTCTATTATTCTGTTGGAACATCCTGTCTGTGTGTTTTACACCGGACCTGGTTCTATTTTTATTATTATTCTGTTGGAACATCCTGTCTGTGTGTTTTACACCGGACCTGGTTCCGTCTTGTTATTATTCTGTTGGAACATCCTGTCTGTGTGTTTTACACCGGACCTGGTTCTATTATTTATTATTCTGTCAGAATATCATGTCTATGCGTTTACGCCGTACCTGGTTCCATTATTTATTATTCTGTTGGAATAACCTGTCTGTGCGGTCTATCGCATGCATGGTGATTTCTTTTGTTATTTCATTCTTTATTATACTCAGTTGGTTAAGTTTTGACTTCTATACTCCATGAAATTTGTGGAATATCCTTGATAATTGTGTTTCATCCAGTATCTTTTCATGAAAATATTCTTCTAAGCATTCTTGAATTTTACTCCACAAAGCAGTATCATGTTGACAATTGGGACGTTGTTAATTCTTGGATAAATTAATTCTTGAACTTGTTTTATTGAATTCTTATATCATTGTCATCATCATCATGTTTATAAAATATTGAAAGTAATCTGTGGCCTGTAGTGCATAGATGGACTTGGTATGATTATGACTAGGGATTATTCGGTATAATCATGACCGTAATGTTACAAATGATGTGGTAAAAGTCCTCATTGGCCCGTAGTGCATTGATGGACAGTTGTTGGCATGATCATGACCATTAATGAATACACGAATATCCTTGGCCGTAGTGCAGGGGTGATTCGATGATGTGGATTATTTTATTAAGCTGAGTCCTAGTGATCACAATGTTGAAAAACCTTTTAAATCATAAAAGATAGTAGAGTTTATTTTCTACTTGACTCTTTTAATGGATTGCTTGTTCCGTTGCAGTTAAACTTGATGTCTATTATATTTTATCAGTTTAACATTGTTGAAGGCTAATGATAATTTATTCTGCATTATCTTGGTCATAATATTTCTTACTGGGCTAGTTGAGCTCACCCTTTCTTTCACTGTTATCTTCAGGAAATGAGAACGTAGCTGGGGCAAGTCGGGGAACGGAGTGATGGTCCGAATGATAGTATTAGTTAGTAGTCCTCACTATTCTATGTAATGGTGTGTTAATAAATGTAATGAGAACTCCTTTTGAGTATGAATACTCTCTAGAAGATAATATTTGTATTCAAACTCACAGTTTATGTTTTGTCGTATTGTACACGACAGTTGTATTATTAAGTTGTATTTGTATTCAGTACCATGTATCTGGCGACCCAAGATGGGTGATGTATACCTACTTTTGGGGGCGTCACAGTTGGTATCAGAGCTTAGGGATATGCTCCCTGGCTAAGATGTGAGAATAGAACTAGGAAGGGAGAGACGGGGAATTCCTTCGCTAGTATGACCTACCTAAGTTTATTTGCATGGTATTTAATTGGTCGGTCGTAATATAAGGATAATATATGACATATCAATTAACTTTTATTTTGTGGCAGTATCTGAAAATGGCATCTGAGAATGTTGAGAATAGCAATGGAGCACAGGCGACTGTTGATTCACCACATATCAATAATCAGGATAATGTGCATCAGGAAGGTGACAATCCTCATGCAAACAACAACACTGACCAGATGATGAATGATGGAATGTTCAGAAACTTTATGCAGTTCATGCAACAGTAGGCGAGAGCGGCTCCTGTCCAAAATATAGGTGAAAATACTGAAAACTCTCGGACGGTCACCGCTAAACAGTTCAAGGAGATGGGACCACCAGAGTTTAAGGGAGAGCCAAAACCACTTATAGCGGAAACATGGATAATATAGATTACCAAGATATTTGATGTCTTGGGATGCTCCGAGGAGAAAAATGTTCCCTTTGCCGCCTTTATGTTGCGAGGAGAGGCAGATTATTGGTGGGAATCGATTAAGCGTACTCAACCTGCCGCACTGAAGATGTCTTGGGAGAAGTTCCAAGAGCTGTTTAATGACAAATACTTTTCCGAAAGTGTTCGTCACATGAAGGAGGTGGAGTTCATCAAATTGGAGCAGAATAATATGACCGTGTCGCAGTATGAGGCTAAATTTGCTGAGTTGTCCCGGTTTGCGTCCCACTTGGTGGATAATGAAGAGCGAATGACGCGAATGTTTTTGCGAGATTTAAAACCTGAGATATGTCAACATCTTATTTCTCATAAACTGTGTTTGTATTTAGATGTTGTGAATATGGCTCAGTTAGTGGAGCGCGATAACGAGTCAACGCAACCAAAAGAGAGCAGTCGGTAAAATGATAATACCAGTGAGAGCAGTCATCGAAGCGGTGACAACAAGCGTGGAGGGAATCAACAGGCCAGAAATGGTAACCACTTCAGTGGTAATCAGGGCCAAAACAATAAGAATGATCATTTCAAGAAGAGGAGATTCAACAATGATGGAAAGACGTCAGCACCAGCACCCGTTGTTAAGGAAGGAGAACGACCACCTATCATATGTTTCAAATGCGGAGGGAAGGAGCACATCAGTCCAAACTGCGCGATGCCGTCTAAAGCATGTTATAATTGTGGAAGAGAAGGTCATTTAGCTCGATTTTGTCGTTTACCAAAAATAAGTTCAGCCAAGATGGAGACACCAAAGGCCGTCCCAGAAAAGTCAAAACCGGTAATGCAAGGGAGAGCGTTTGTTGTGACCTCTCAAAAAGCAAGGAACCCGAATGAGGTCTTCACGAGTAAGCTTATCATAAACTCTAACGAAGTCTATACTTTATTTGATACCGGTTCTACCCATTCTTTTATTTCTCCTACTTGCGCTCATCGATTAAATTTGACTCCGGAGAAATTAGACTTTGATTTATCTGTTGAAACTCCATTGGGAGAAACCTTCATTACATCCACGGTTTATAAGTCTTGTTTGGTTCAAGTTGGTACCCACACATTACCTGTCGATCTTATTTCATTAAAAATACTTGTATTTGACGTGATTCTAGTTATTGATTGGTTAACTACTGATCATGCAAAAATTAATTATTTTCGTAAGGTTGTTAGCTTTCATATTCCTAATCGACCTATTATGCGAATTTAAGCAACCAAACCATTAAAATTAATCGTTGTCATCTCAAGCCATAAAGCTATTTGTTTATTAAAAAATGGATGTCAAGCTTTCTTAGCTCATGTCACGGATCTAAACAAAAATACGTCAGTTTTGAATGATATTTCTATTGTTAATAAATTCCCTGACGTATTCCCTGAAGAACTTCCTGGCCTACCCCCAGAGCGTGAAATTAAATTTTGTATCGACCTTGAACCCGGTACAAAACCCATTTCCAAAGCCCCATATCGAATGGCTCCTATTGAACTTCAGGAGTTAAAGATCCAACTGCAAGAATTGTTAGACATTGGCTTTATTCGTCCTAGTACTTCTCCTTGGGGTGCTCCTGTGCTATTCGTGAAGAAGAAAGATGGAAGTATGCGACTTTGTATTGATTATCGGGAGTTGAATCATGTCGCCATCAAAAACAGGTACTCATTGCCACGTATTGATGACCTGTTTGACTAGTTGCAAGGAGCACAATTCTTTTCAAAGATCGATCTTCGTTCTGGATATCATCAGCTGAAGGTTAGAACTGAGGATATTCCAAAGACGGCTATCAGAACTTGGTACGGGCATTATGAATTCCTAGTCATGTCCTTTGGATTGACTAATGCTCCTGCTGCCTTCATGGATATGATGAACCGGGTATTCAAGGAATATTTGGATCACTTTGTGGTCGTCTTTATTGATGACATCCTTATTTATTCCAAAAGCCGTGAAGATCATGAGCAACACTTGAGGCTGGTACTCCAAAAGCTTCGTGAATACAAGCTTTATGCCAAGTTGAATAAATGCGAGTTCTGGCTGGAGGAGGTAGCATTCCTTGGGCACGTAGTATCAAGTCGTGGAATATCTGTTGACCCGACAAAGATTGAAGCTATTCAAAGCTGGGAGAAACCTCAATCAGTGACCGAAGTACGTAGCTTTCTTGGTTTAGCTGGTTATTATTGGAGATTCGTGGAAGGATTTTCTCGAATCGCTACTCCATTAACTCAGCTGACTCGGAAAGATACAAAGTTCGGTTGGAGCAAAGAATGTGAGAAGAGTTTTCAAGAACTCAAGAGGAGACTCATTTCAGCACCTGTTCTAACAATACCATCTGGCTCGGAGGGATTTGTCATCTACAGTGATGCTTCGAGCAAAGGGTTGGGATTTGTTAATTCTTGGATAAATTAATTCTTGAACTTGTTTTATTGAATTCTTATATCATTGTCATCATCCTCATGTTTATAAAATGTTAAAAGTCATCTGTGGCCTGTAGTGCATAGATGGACTTGATATGATTATGACCAGGGATTATTCGGTATAATCATGACCGTAATGTTACAAATGATGTGGTAAAAGTCCTCATTGGCCCGTAGTGCATTGATGGACAGTTGTTGGCATGATCATGACCATTAATGAATACACGAATATCCTTGGCCGTAGTGCAGGGGTGATTCGATGATGTTGATTATTTTATTAAGCTGAGTCCCAGCGATCATAATGTTGAAAAACTTTTTAAATTATAAAAGATAGTAGAGTTTATTTTCTACTTGACTCTTTTAATGGATTGCTTGTTCCGCTGCAGTTAAACTTGATGTCTATTATATTTTATCAGTTTAACATTGTTGAAGGCTAATGATAATTTATTCTGCATTATCTTGGTCATAATATTTCTTACTGGGCTAGTTGAGCTCACCCTTTCTTTCACTGTTCTCTTCAGGAAATGAGAACGTAGCTGGGGCAAGTCGGGGAACGGAGTGATGGTCCGAATGATATTATTAGTTAGTAGTCCTCTCTATTCTATGTAATGGTGTGTTAATAAATGTAATGAGGACTCCTTTTGAGTATGAATACTCTCTAGAAGATAATATTTGTATTCAAAATCACAGTTTATGTTTTGTTGTATTGTACACGACAGTTGTATTATTAAGTTGTATTTGTATTCAGTACCATGTATCTGGCGACCCAAGATGGGTGATGTATACCTAATTTTGGGGGCGTGACATACTTAGTACCGGTTAAGTACTTTAAGATTTTTTTCACTGTCTCACAGTGAACTTCTCTAGAATATGATTGATCAACATCAGGTCTCGTACATTTCATTGCATACATGATAGTTACTCATGCGATCTCTCTTTTCGGAGTCTTTGGGGACTATTAAGAGAGATACACTCCATGTCTCATCAACATGAGACATCTCTTGGAGTTTTCCATGTTAAACGACTTTAGCATCAAATGAATATGCATTTCTTGGGTTAAGCCGAGCATCCTTTTAAATCTATCTATATAGATTTGCATCCCCAATTAAGATACTCTTCCCAAATCATTCAT
The DNA here is from genome assembly GCA_016801055.1 of Panax notoginseng. Classification (NCBI taxonomy): domain Eukaryota; kingdom Viridiplantae; phylum Streptophyta; class Magnoliopsida; order Apiales; family Araliaceae; genus Panax; species Panax notoginseng. The sequence goes on from CM029014.1 coordinate 16,909,247, forward strand.
AGAAGAATGTTTAGACAACTTTATCTTTACTGATTGTAGCATTGGTATGTTATTCTTCATCCATAGTATATCAACATATAATACTAGAAATTTCACGACGCTCCCATTGACCCTTTTGTACACACTTGGTTCATTCTTGTTTTTGATAAAATCAAACTCTTTTGATTGTCTCATTAAAACGAATGTTCCATATTTGAGAAACTTGCTTCAATCCATTTCTCTGAGTGTCTACAACTCTTACCTCATCGTATATAACTGGATCATCATCTTCTATGATGCGTACCTCATCATCATCATCCATGATGAATCCATACCTCCCAGGTATCTTCGGTACTATTCCAGATTTACGATTCGGTTGTGGTACAATAGGTCTATCTGCAGGTTCCTCTTATTTGACTTATAGCGTTTTGTGGTTCTTGAACTCTTCAAGATCTATTATCCTCCCACTAGCCCTTCAATGATAAACATCTTTATCTTAGAAGGCAGCGTGTTTCACAACAAACACCTTTTGTTAAGTAGGATTATAGAACATATACCCTAAACTTACTTTAGGATGTCCCACAAATCTGTACTTGTCAAATTTTATCCCAAGCATATCCTTTTAAAACTTTTTCACATAAGTTGCACAATGTGACGCCCCCAAAATCGGGTATTCATCACCCATCTTGGGTCGTCAGATACATGGTACAAAATACAAATACAAACTTAATTATACAAATATCGTGTAACATACGACAATACATAAACTGAGAGTTCTAATAGGAATATTGTCATCTAGACAATATCCATACTCAAGGAGTCCTCATTATATTTATTGTCACACTATTTAACAGAATGGTGAGGACTACTAATGCTATCTTCTGGACCATCACTCCTTTCCCTCACTCGTCCCAGCTATATTCTCATTTCCTGAAGAGAACATTGAAAGAAAGGGTGAGCTCAACTAGCCCAGTAAGAAATATTATGACTAAGATAATGAAGAATAAATTATCAATAGTCTTCAACAATGTTAAACTGATAAAATACAATAGACATCAAGTTTAACTGCAGCGGAATAAGTAATCCATTAGAAGAGTCAAGTAGAGAATATAACCTACTATCTTCTATGATTTAAAAATATTTTCATCAACTTTTATCACTGAGACTCAGCTTAATAAATAAACCACATTTTCTAATCATCCTTGTATTACGGGCCAAGGATATTCATTAAATCATCAATGATCATGACTATACCAAAAAATCCCTGGTCATAATCATACCAAAAACTGTATATCAATGTATTACAAGCCACTGAGGACTTTTACCACACCACTTATAGCATCACAGTTCATGATTATACCGAATGATCCCTGGTCATAATCATACTAAGTCCATCTATGTACGTAAGCCAAAGATGACTTTTAACATAAAATAAACATGAGGATGATGACAATGTTATAGGAATTTAATTAAACAAGTTCAAGAATTAGTTTATCTAGGAACTAATAATATCCAAATTGTCAACATGATACTTCTTTGTAAAGTAACAGTCAAGAATGCTCAGAAGAATATTTTCATGAAAAGATACTGGATGAAGCGCAAATATCAAGGATATTCCACTAATTTCATGGAGTATAGAAATCAAAACTTTAACCAAATGAGTATAATAAAGAATATATGAAACTGCAAATGGATTTTCACCAGCCATGCGGTAATCCATGTATACAGATCATTTCCACAATTTAATAAGGAATGAATATAAAGGATCATTCACCATGCATGTGGCAATCCACATAGACAGGTTATTCCAACAGAATAATAAAGAATGGAATAACAGAAGGATTCACCATGCATGCGATAGAGACCGCACAGACAGGTTATTCCCAACAGAATAATAAATGCGGAATAATAAATATGGAACCAGGTCAGGTGAAATTCACACCAACAGGATATTCCGACAGAATAATAAATGCAAAATAATAAATGATGGAACCAGGTCAGGTGAAATTCACACCGACAGGATATTCCGACAGAATCGTAAAGAACGGAATAATAAAAGAGTTTCACCAAGTATGCGGTACTTCGCATAAACAGGTTATTCCAACATAATAATAAAGAATGGAATAACAGAAGAAGATCACCAAGTATTGGGTAAACCGCATATACAGGTCATTCCACCAAGTATAGGGTAAACCACGCATACATGTTATTCCAACAGAATAATAAAGAATGGAATAACATAAGGATTTCACCAAGTATAGGGTATGCCGCGTATACAGTTCATGTATAGGGTATGCCACTTTTATAGGTTATTCCAACAGAATATTAAAGAATGAAATAACAGAAGTTCTCTTCATGAATAAGAAAGAATAACACCCCTTACCGTTTTAAAGAAGAACTGAAATAAAGAAGTAGTTAAGTGGCAGAATACTCTTCTTCTTTCTCTCTATAGTTTCTCTCTCTAGAGTTCAGTGAATTCGTAAGAAAATAATGAAGGAATGAGCTTCTATTTATAGAAAAATGGAATGCATAGTAACTAATCCATGAACGGTCCAGATTGATTTACTTTAATTTGACGGTCCATATTTAAAGAAAAATCTTTTAAATAAAATATAATATATTCTATTTATAGAATAACTTTAATAAAGTATTCTGTTTTATATAAAAAGATGTTTCTGTTTTATTACGTTAATAATACGAATAAAACAAAACTTCATTATCGCTAAATAATTCATATTATTAATTGACAATAATTGAATCAAACTGAGTGACTTCTCACATAAGCATCAATACCGTGTGCTACTATGCAACCACACGTATTACTGTACTTTTACTACCGAGTAGTTCAATAGTATCAACGGTAAAACTTCCGCCGTTATTTTTAATAAAATATTTTTATCGTTTTCTCAATCCGACAATAATTCCGTTGTGGGGTTCACCAATGATTGTACCGTCGTACAAATATTCCCCGTGAATAGTAACTCGTGAATAGTACTCCGACACAAAAAGTGTCCCAAATACTCGAGTGAACAATACTAGAGTGAATAGTAATTTGGGTTAATAGTAACCCATGAATAGTAACTCGTGAATAGTAACTCTGACACAAAAAGTGTCCCAAATACTCGAGTGAACAATACTAGAGTGAATAGTAATTTAGGTGAATAGTAACTCGTGAATAGTAACTCATGAATAGTAACTCATGAATAGTAACTCTGACACAAAAAGTGTCCCAAATACTCGAGTGAACAATACTAGAGTGAATAGTAATTTGGATGAATAGTAACCTGTGAATAGTAACTCATGAATAGTAACTCATGAATAGTACTCCAACACAAAAAATATCCCAAATACTCGAGTGAACGATACTAGAGTGAATAGTAATTTTGGTGAATAGTAACCTGTGAATAGTGACCAGGTATTTTATGATAACTTGTTTACTTTAAAAAATAAATTCACATATCACCCTTAACTTTAACCTTTTATCAATTTAACCATTTACCAAAATAGAAAAATTGAATACTTTTATTTCATAAAATTCGGGGTCTCACACACAACCCTTATCTTAACATACTTAAAATTAAGAATCCTACCTGTCCATAACTTTTATGGAGTCTTGGGGCCGAATTTTGAGGTTACCTTTTCGTAGATATGCAGCCATTTCTAGGACATTACCCTAGAGGAATACTACAATGTCGGTAAAATCATTTATGGACCGCACCATGTCCAACAAGGTACGATTTTTCCTTTCAGATATATCAATCAATTATTGCGTATCAGGAGGCGTCCATTGTGAGAAAACCATTTTGAGATGATCTAGAAACTTATTGCACAAGTATTCCTTCCTTGATCCGATCAAAGAATCCTAATACTTTGCCAATTTGTTTCACTTCTAAATTCTTTGAACCTTTCAAATAATTCACACTTATATTTCAGCAAATACACACATTCAACGCTCTGAATGATCATCTCCTTTTCTTATACTAGTTTGTTCAATTTGCAAAATTATTTTCACGTAAGTCAAGTATATAAAATTCATTAAGTAATATTCCAGTTCTATACAAAACATTATTATTATTATAAATAGAACAACAATTGTTCTTAAATATAATACCAAAGATTTCATTGTCCAACAATAAAATAGAAGTAATATTTCTAACAAGAATTGGAATACAATAACAACCTATTGACTTAATAAATTTGTCCGTAGGCATTGCTAAACTATAAGTTTCTATGGCTAATGTGGCAACCTTTGCTTCATTTTTCACACATAGGATTACTTATGTAAGAGCCCAAATTATTGATAAATAAAATTTAATTTCCTCTATTTATTATTCTGAAATAGTAATGGTTAATTTGATTAATGTGGTTAGTTATGGGTAAAATGCGTAAATATTTCAAATAAGCAGGTGGTTATAAAATATTCATTGTTGTCGGAAAATATTCGCTTGGTCGTGGAATATTCTTACTGACGGAGAATATTCGTACGACGGCGCAGTCTTTTGTGGGTCCCATAACGGAAATCGATTGGATGAAGAAAACGACAAAAATAAGTTGTTTATAAATAACGGCATAGTTGTTACCGTTAATACTGTTGAAATACCCGGTGGTTAAAACACAGTAATACGCGTTGTTGCACAGTAGCACACGGTATTGCACCGATTATTGATTCTTACGTAAGAAGGCATTACTCAATAATTGTTACAGTAATTACTGTTCAATATTGTATTTTATTGATTCAATAATTGCTGCGTTGATATTTTATATTACTGTTGTTTTAATAATTGTCACTACACAGTATTTTCTATTATCGGAACAATAATTCATATTATCTGAATAATATTATTAGATAACATTATTGGCAATGTCTAGAAAGTTTTGTCTAAGGAGAGGTTTGGTCATCTAATTGCGCGCCAGTAAGGAGAGATCCTTATTGGAAAGCCCCCTCTTTCCTGGGAACGGCCTGGTTGCTAGTACTGTGATTCTGTAATATTATTTGTGTATAATTAATTATTGATTTATATGATGAGGAAAATATTAATTTTATGTGGATATAGATGGAGAAAATTTTTAATGTGACAATTGTTGAAAATTAATATTTTATCTTTTTCTGATAAAATAATTCATTTAAATATATTATTTTAATAATATATTGATGATGGTATTTTTACAATGAATATGGGATATATGAGTATATGAGGAAGAAGAGTATTTTTGTGGCATTAAATGATTAACACATGTTTTGTGTGTTAGTGGACATAATTCTTGACCAAAAATTTATTATTGACGGTAAAATCGCCCGTTTGTGGATTTCAGTCAATTTTTGTTTAAAATTTAGAAAAACTTTCTTCTGCAAAGTTGTAGAGAATTGAATTTCCTATAAAAACTCGCGAGATTCGAATTTTCTGATAAAGGGCTATTTATTATGAATTATTGAAGTTCCGAAGTTCCGAAGTTCCGAAATAATTGATTTTTTAAAGTTTTAATTATTTTTTTCAAAGAAAATGTTTTTTGTTTGTTTTGTGGGCTACAATATGTGCATAATGAGCTGAGTTCAGATGGTCTTGAGGTGGGCTTGAAAATTATATATATATATATTAATATTATATTAAATTTTCTGCTTTGGTGTTCTAAGTATTTTCCTATAAATAGGGTGCTTAGGTTAGAATTGAAAATCACACCAGAAACACAAGTTTCTCTCTATTTCTCTCTCTATATCGAGCGTATTCTTGTGAGTATTTGATACTTTGAGTGTTGCTTTACGGTGCAAGTTTCCTTCAGCACTATATCTAGTATTCCAGTCAGAAGTACCGTCTTTCCGAGGTAAGGGATGTTATTTCTTCATAAATGATATTATTTTCTTCAATATCATTATGCCGAAGTATTGATCTGAATTTTTTATCAAATTTAGAACTTTTTATGTCGGGGTTACTATTCATGAGTTACTATTCACGAGTTACTATTTACCGAAAAATAAAATTTTCTTCTTTTTGTCCAAATATCTATTCTGGATACTAGCTTTGATTGTATCCATGTTTTGATCATTCTTGAATTTTACTTCACAATGATTATTTATGAGGTATTTTTGGACATGGAATAGCTGAAATACGAATCCTTAATATTTATTATTTTGTTTCACTGGATTCGTTTCCTTAAAAATATTTTTCATCATCCTCAGTCCTAAATGATGATATAAATGAATATCTTTGGCCTGTAGTGCAAAGATTAATGATTTCTGATGAATATCTTTGGCCCGTAGTGCAAAGATGAACAGGTGTTGAGGTGAACATGACCAACTGATGAATATCTTTGGCCTGTAGTGCAAAGATGACTATTTGATTTAAGATATTTATTGATTGATATTACAGGGATAAAATGTTGATGATGGGCTTTTAAATTCATAGATAATCGTAGATTTCATTCTCTACGTAACTTTTTTATGAATTATTATTTTCCACTGCGAATATTGATTTAAAACTTGTTGTCTATTGTATTCTATTAAATTTTTCCTTGTTGAAGACTAACGATAATTTGTTGTGTATTATCTTAGTCATAATATTCTTTACTGAGCTAATTGAGCTCACCCTTTTCCTTGTTGTTCCATTTTCTTCTCAGGAGGCGAGAATGTAGCAAGTACTAGTCGGGGTATGGAATGAAGGTTCTAGGGAGTTGTTTTAGTAGTCCTCACCATTTTTTTTGTAAAATATTGTACCAATAATTGTAATGAGGACTTATTTGAGTGTGGATATTGTCTAGATGACAATATTTGTATTTACACTCACAGTTTTTATGTTGTATTAATAAAGTTGTAGTTGTTTCTGTACCATGTTATTGACGACTCAGAATGGGTGTTGTATACCTGTTTTGGGGGCGTCACAGTTGGTATCAGAGCTTAGGGATATGATCTCTGGCGGAGATCGGGGAATAGAACTAGGAGGGGAGAGACGAGTAAATCCTTCGCTAGTGTGTCCTACTTAAGCTTATTTGTTGGTCGGTCATAATATAGGGATATTATGTGATTTGTTAATTTGTTAAATTAACCCTTGTTTTATAGCAGTATTTGAGAATGTCGACTGAGAATGTTAACAGTGGAGTAAATGAAACCGTGGAGACACCTGTATTCACCAACGAGGAGAACGTGCAACAGGCTGGCAATGTTCCTCCTGTGAACAACACCACTGAGCAGACGATGAACGATGAGATGTTTAGAAGCTTTTTGCGATTCATGCAAAACCAGACGAAAGAGATTCCTGTTCAAAATATAGGAAGAAACAATGGCAACGCACAGCTGGTCATAGCCAAGCAGTTCAAAGAGTTGGGACCACCAGAATTCTGGGGAAAGCCGGATCCTATTAAGGCGGAGACATGGGTCAAGCAAATTACCAAGATATTTGATGTCTTGGGATGCACGGAGGAACAGAAGGTTCCATTTGCCACCTTTATGTTCCGTGGCGAGGCAGACTACTGGTGGGAATCTGTGAAGCGTACCCATCCAGCCGCACTCAGCATGTCTTGGGAGACATTTCAGAAACTATTCAATGACAAGTACTTTCCTGAAAGTATTCGTCATATGAAGGAGGTAGAGTTTATTAGACTGGAGCAGAATAACATGACGGTGTCCCAGTACGAGGCGAAGTTTGCAGAGTTGTCCAGGTTTGCACCTCATTTGGTGGAGAATGAGGAACGTATGACGCGGATGTTTCTGAGAGGTTTGAAACCCGGCATACGTCAATATCTCATTTCTCATAAATTTTCTCTCTATTCAGATGTTGTCAACAGGGCTCAATTATTAGAGCTAGATAACGAGTACGGTCAACCGAGGGACCACAACCAGGATCATATCGGTGACAACAGTCATCAGAACAATGATAACCAGCGGAGAAAGAAGAATACGGACAAGAACGGCAACCACTCTGGTGGTAATCGTGGCTATGAAAATAGAAGAAGCGAGTCCGGAGGAGATTTTAAAAAGAGGAGATTCAACAATGACAATACGAAGACGTCAGCACCAGCAGTAACTGGTTCCAAGGGAGGAGATCGACCACCGGTCATATGCTATAAATGTGGAAAAGAGGGACATATCAGCCCAAACTGTCCATAACAGTTCACGGTATGCTATAATTGTGGAAAGGAAGGACATATCGCTCGAGATTGTACGGTAGCGAAACCAAGTTCAGCGGGGAAGGTGACTCAAAAGACTGCCCCAGAAAAGTCAAAGTCAACGGTTCCTAGAAGAGCGTTTGTCGTGACTGGTCAACATGCGAGGAACCCAAACGAGGTGATCACGGGTAAGCTAATCATAAATTCATGTGAAGTTTATACCTTACTAGATACCGGTGCTACCCATTCATTTATTTCTCCTGCTTGTGCTCAACGTTTAAACTTGACTATAGAGAAATTAGACTTTAATTTATCTGTGGAGACTCCGTTAGGGGAAACTTTCATCACATCCACTGTTTATAAATCTTATTTGATCCAAGTTGGTACCATCACCTTACCTGTTAACCTTATCTCTTTAAAGATACTTGCATTTGACGTGATTTTAGGAATTGATTGGTTAACTACTCATCATGCCAAAATTGATTATTTTCGTAAGGTGATTAGTTTTTATATTCCTAATCAACCTGTTGTTCGAATTCAAGCAACAAAGCCATTAAAATCAATCACTGTCATATCAAGTCATAAAGCCATTCGTTTATTAAAAAACGGACGTCAAGCTTTCTTAGCCCATGTTATGGATTTGAATAAAGACACGTCAAATTTGAATAATATTCCTGTTGTTAGTAACTTTCCTGACGTATTTCCTGAAGAACTTCCCGGTCTACCCCCGGAACGTGAGGTTGAATTCTTTATTGATCTTGAACCTAGTACAAAGCCTATTTCTAAAACCCCATATCGAATGGCTCCTATTGAACTTCAGGAGTTCAAAGTCCAACTACAAGAGTTGTTGGACATCGGCTTTATTCGTCCTAGTACATCTCCTTGGGGTGCTCCTGTTTTATTTGTAAAGAAGAAAGACGGGAGTATGCGACTTTGTATCGATTACCGGGAATTAAACCATGTCACTATCAAGAATAGGTATCCGCTACCTCGTATTGATGACCTGTTTGACCAGTTACAAGGAGCACAATTCTTTTCAAAAATCGATCTTCGTTCTGGATATCATCAGCTGAAGGTTAAAACTGAGGATATTCCAAAGACTGTCTTTAGAACTCGGTACGGGCATTATGAATTCTTAGTCATGTCTTTTGGGTTGACTAATGCTCCTGCGGCTTTCATGGATATGATAAACCGAGTATTCAAGGATTATTTGGATCAGTTCGTTGTTGTCTTCATTGATGACATCCTCATATATTCCAAAAGCCGTGAAGATCATGAGCACCATTTGAAGCTGATACTCCAAAGGCTGCGTGAAAACAAGTTATATGCTAAGTTAAAGAAATGCGAGTTCTGGCTTGAGGAAGTAGCATTCTTAGGGCACGTGGTGTCGAAACATGGAGTATCTATGGACCCGGCGAAGATTGAAGCAATACAAAGCTGGGAGCAACCGAAGACGGTGACCGATGTACGTAGTTTTCTGGGCTTAGCTGGTTATTATCGGAGATTCGTAGAAGGGTTTTCTCGAATCGCTACCCCGTTAACTCAGCTGACTCAGAAGGATATCAAATTCGTATGGAGCGAAGAATGCGAGAAGAGTTTCCAAGAGCTTAAGAGGAGACTCATTTCGGCACCTGTTCTGACAATACCATCTGGTTTAGATGGATTTGTTATCTACAGCGATGCTTCAGGCAAAGGGTTAGGATGTGTTCTCATGCAACGTGGGAAAGTCATAGCCTATGGCTCGCGATAACTTAAAGAATATGAGAGGAATTATCCTACTCATGATCTAGAGTTGGCAGCAGTCGTTTTCGCACTAAAGATCTGGAGGCACTATCTATATGGGGAGAAAGTGGAGATATATTCAGACCATAAAAGCCTCAAATATTTCTTCACTCAAAAAGAACTCAACATGCGGCAACGACGTTGGCTCGAGCTGTTGAAAGATTACGACCACACTATTCAATACCATCCTGAAAAAGTAAACGTGGTAGCTGACGCGTTGAGTAGAAGATCATATACAGGAACGAGTGCGATGATGTCAAGTATACGCGTAGAACCAACTTTAATCGATAAAGTTAAAGTTGCTCAAGCTACAGACCCGGAGCTGATGCGTATGAAGAAGAAAGTGCAAGAAGGTGCTATTCCAGAAGCAAGAATCGATGAAGAAGGAATACTTCGAGTCCACTCCAGACTTTATGTTCCTAACGATTCTGATTTGAAGTACAAGATCATGATGGAGGCACACAATACACCATTTGCAATCCATCCTGGAAGTACTAAAATGTATCGTGATCTTCGACATACATTTTGGTGGAACAATATGAAGAGAGAGATTGCAAAGTTTATCTCGAGGTGTTTAACTTGTCAACGTGTAAAGGCGGAGCATCAAGTACCAAAGGGTTCATTGCAACCACTTGAGATTCCGAAATGGAAGTGGGAACACATTACCATGGATTTCGTTACGGGTCTTCCCACGGTTTCTCAAGGCATAAATGCTATTTGGGTTATAGTTGATAGATTAACCAAGTCTGCTCATTTCTTGCCGATACGGGAGACTTATTCCCTTGAACGTCTTGCTAATATGTACGTGAATGAGATTGTAAGGTTGCATGGCATGCCAGTATCCATAGTTTCGGATCGTGACCCAAGATTCACTTCAAGATTTTGGGTTAACTTGCAGAAAGCTATGGGCACGGATTTACGGTTCAGTTCGGCATACCATCCTCAAACGGACGGGCAATCAGAGAGGACTATTCAAACTCTTGAAGATCTATTAAGACTTTGTGTCCTAGATTTCAAAGGAAGTTGGGATAAGTACCTACCATTGGTGGAATTCTCCTATAACAACAGTTATCAGGCAAGTATAGGTGTAGCTCCCTTTGAAGCATTGTATGGACGAAAGTGTCGCTCTCCAGTATGTTGGGATGAGGTGGGAGAAACAACGTTGTTGGGACCAGAGTTGGTACGAATGACTACAGAGAAGATCCAAACGATTCGACAACGTATACAAACGGCACAGGATCGACAAAAGAGTTATGTGGATCTTCATCGAAAGGACGTGGAATTTGACATTGGGGATCATGTATTATTACGTGTAGCTCCATGGAAAGGAGTTACAAGATTCGGGAAGAGAGGAAAGCTCAATCCACGATTTATTGGTCCATTTCAGATTCTTGACCGAGTAGAAAATGTGGCCTATAGACTCGCGTTACCTCCAAGAATGTCTCGTGTTCATAATGTTTTTCATATATCTGTGCTTCGTAAATATGTGAAAGACCCGAACCACGTTATTGAGTTAGAACCGGACAAGATAGCCGAAGACTTAACGTACGAGGAGGTACCTATCAAGATCTTGGATAGGAAGGAGCATGTCCTACGCACGAAGGTCATACCACAAGTTAAAGTTTTGTGGAGAAACCATGCTATTGAGGAAATGACCTGGGAGTTGGAAACGGAAATGAAAGCGAGGTATCCTCATCTTTTCGAAACACCAGGTACGTATGTCAATTTTGAGGACGAAATTTCATAAGGAGGGGAGGTTGTAAGACCCCAAATTATTAATAAAAGAAATTTAATTTCCTCTATTTATTATTCTGAGATAGTAAGGGTTGATTTGATTAATGTGGTTAGTTATGGGTAAAATGCGCAAATATTTTAAATAAACAAGTGGTTATAAAATATTCATTGTTGTCGGAAAATATTCGCTTGGTCGTGGAATATTCTTACTGTCGGAGAATATTCGTACGACGGCGCAGTCTTTTGTGGGCCCCATAACGGAAAGCGATTGGATGAAGAAAACGACAAAAATAAGTTGTTTATAAATAACGACATAGTTGTTACCGTTAATACTGTTGGAATACCCGGTGGTTAAAACACAGTAATACGCGTTGTTGCACAGTAGCACACGGTATTGCACCAATTATTGATTCTTACGTAAGAAGGCATTACTCAATAATTGTTACAGTAATTACTGTTCAATATTATATTTTATTGATTCAATAATTGCTGCGTTGATATTTTATATTACTGTTGTTTTAATAATTGTCACTACACAGTATTTTCTATTATCGGAACAATAATTCATATTATCTGAATAATATTATTAGATAACATTATTGGCAATGTCTAGAAAGTTTTGTCTAAGGAGAGGTTTGGTCATCTAATTGCGCGCCAGTAAGGAGAGATTCTTGTTGGAAAGCCCCCTCTTTCCTTGGAACGGCCTGGTTGCTAGTACTGTGATTCTGTAATATTATTTGTGTATAATTAATTATTGATTTATATGATGAGAAAAATATTGATTTTATGTGGATATAGATGGAGAAAATTTTTAATGTGACAATTGTTGAAAATTAATATTTTATCTTTTTCTGATAAAATAATTCATTTAAATATATTATTTTAATAATATATTGATGATGGTATTTTTACAATGAATGTGGGATATATGAGTATATGAGGAGGAAGATTATTTTTGTGGTATTAAATGATTAACACATGTTTTGTGTGTTGGTGGACATAATTCTTGACCGAAAATTTATTATTGACGGTAAAATCGCCCGTTTGTGGATTTCAGTCAATTTTTGTTTAAAATTTGGAAAACCTTTCTTCTGCAAAGTTGTAGAGAATTGAATTTCCTATAAAAACTCGCGAGATTCGAATTTTCTGATAAAAGGGTTATTTATTATGAATTATTGAAGTTCCAAAGTTCCGAAATAATTGATTTTTGGAAGTTTTAATTATTTTTTTCAAAGAAAATGTTTTTTGTTTGTTTTGTGGGCTACAACATGTGCATAATGAGCTGAGTTCAGATGGTCTTGAGGTGGGCTTGAAAATTATATATATATATATTAATATTATATTAAATTTTCTACTTTGGTGTTCTAAGCATTTTCCTATAAATAGGGTGCTTAGGTTAGAATTAAAAATCACACCAGAAACACAAGTTTCTCTCTATTTCTCTCTCTATATCGAGCGTATTCTTGTGAGTATTTGATACTTTGAGTGTTGCTATACGGTGCAAGTTTCCTTCCGCTCTATATCTAGTATTCCAGTCAGAAGTACCGTCTTTCCGAGGTAAGGGATGTTATTTCTTCTTAAATGATATTATTTTCTTCAATATCATTATGCCGAAGTATTGATCTGAACTTTTTATCAAATTTGGAACTTTTCATGTCGGGGTTACTATTCACGAGTTACTATTCACCGAAAAATAAAATTTTCTTCTTTTTGTCCAAATATCTATTCTGGATACTAGCTTTGATTGTATCTATGTTTTGATCATTCTTGAATTTTACTTCTCTATGATTATTTATGAGGTATTTTTGGACATGGAATAGCTGAAATACGAATCCTTAATATTTATTATTTTGTTTCACTGGTTTCGTTTCCTTAAAAATATTTTTCATCATCCTTAGTCCTAAATGATGATATAAATGAATATCTTTAGCCTGTAGTGCAAAGATTAATGATTTCTGATGAATATCTTTGACCCGTAGTGCAAAGATGAACAGGTGTTGAGGTGAACATGACCAACTGATGAATATCTTTGGCCTGTAGTGCAAAGATGACTATTTGATTCAAGATATTTATTGATTGATATTACAAGGATAAAATGTTGATGATGGGCTTTTACATTCATAGATAATCGTAGATTTCATTCTCTACGTAACTTTTCTATGAATTATTATTTTCTGCTGCGAATATTGATTTAAAACTTGTAGTCTATTGTATTCTATTAAATTTTTCCCTGTTGAAGACTAACGATAATTTGTTGTATATTATCTTAGTCATAATATTCTTTACTGGGCTAGTTGAGCTCACCCTTTTCCTTGTTGTTCCATTTTTCTTCTCAGGAGGCGAGAATGTAGTAAATACTAGTCAGGGTATGGAATGAAGGTTCTAGGGAGTTGTTTTAGTAGTCCTCACCATTTATTTTGTAAAATATTGTACCAATAATTGTAATGAGGACTTATTTGAGTGTGGATATTGTCTAGATGACAATATTTGTATTTACACTCACAGTTTTTATGTTGTATTAATAAAGTTGTAGTTGTTTCTGTACCATGTTATTGACGACTCAGAATGGGTGTTGTATACCTGTTTTGGGGGCGTCACAACTTATATTTGTTTATCTTTCTACTTCTGCTTGGTCCCTTCATAAATCTATATTTATGATAACCAAAGTCGGTATCTAATACCCAAGTAGAACCTTGACTTAAAGAAAAATTTATTTTAAATCATGAACAAATTTGTATTTGTAACCGAAACTTCACTAAGCTTCTTTGGTTAGCCTCTGCAAGATGCTTCTCGCAGTTTTCTTTCCAGTGTCCAGGCTTATTGCAGTGGAAGCAAACTCCTTTGCTATTCGTATCAGTTTTGTTCTTATTATCCTTTGTTTTTGCCTTTTATATTTACCTTCTTAGAATCGTTCTTCTTTTCAGAAGATCATTTGGCCCCTATCAGTAAGACTTGATCTTTCTTGATTGGAAAGTGACTCTCAACATTTTTTAACATGTTAAGCAAATCAGCGAGGCTGATATCTAGCTTGTTCATATGAAAAATTCACAACAATTGTGAAAGGAGTTCGGGAGTGAGTGCAAGATCAAATCTTGACTCAATTGTCCAACCATTACAAAACCAGTTATCCTAATTGATCAATCAAATTGATTATGTTAAGGACTTTTATCTGTACTGAAGTGTCATCGGTCATTCTAGATCGGAAGAGCTCCTTAGATATCTAATATCTATCAGTCCTACTTTCCTCACCATCAACTACTTGACGTGCAGGAGTATAATAGGAGTATCCATAGTTTCAAGCTGACGCTGAAGCTTGTTACTCATGGATACGAGCATGATGCTTTGAGCCAACTGTGCATCATCTTGCCACTTTTTAAAAATAGCAATCTTTTCCTCAGAGGCATTGTCTGCAACCATTGCAGGGATAGGCGTATTAAGGACATAAGATAACTTTTCAGCTGTGAGAACTATTCTCAATTCCTTAACCAATCCAACTAATTGTGTCCGGTTAATTAACATCTAATATGTTTCGCAGTGATAGTAATTTAGACATTGTAAAATTCTATAAATAAATTTGTAATTAACAATATTTTAGCATACATTCTTTTATTAATTACCAAAATAAATTAGGTCTTGTTTTAAATTGGTATCTCCCACTATTTTCTTCAAACTATATTACCCTCAATATATATAGTTCGGCAATATCTAATTAAAGATATGCTAGTGAGAATAAGGATCCCATTTTAAATGTATATAGCCTTGTGTGTGCACAACAAACTATATATAAATAAATAGGTAGACAACTCTTGTCAATTACATCAACTATGTAAGTCCTTGTATTTTGTCTCTTAGATCATAATGGTCAAGTGTGTGCACATCCGAACTAAAATGATCTAAGTTAAGTCATACCTAGCATTTCTATATATTCAAAAGAAAAATATTGTCCTTGTGTGTGCACAACAAAACAGCATTGTTCAGTCTATTTATAAGCATTAAATGTAATAAAACTGTGAGACCCCAACTTTTATAAATAAAGATGAATTTTCTATAAATATCATTTTTGAATATTATGGAGTTAATTTGATATAATGTTATAGTTGTGGGTAATATTTATAAATTTTGCAAAGTAAGCAAGTTGTTATAAAATATTCGTTTGGTCGGAGAATATTCTTTTTGTCGGGGAATATTCGTACGACGGCACAATCATTGGTGGACCCCACAACGGAATTATTGTCGGATGGAGAAAACGACAGAATTATCTTTCTATAAAAATAACGGCGGAAATTTTACCATTGTTACTGTTGAACTACTCGGTAGTAAAAGTACAGTAATACGTGTGGTTGCATAGTAGCACACGGTATTGATTATTAATGCTTATGTGAGAAGTCACTCAGTTTGATTCTATTATTGTCAGTTAATAATATGAATTATTTAGCGATAATGACGTTTTGTTTTATTCGTATTATTAACGTAATAAAACAGAAACATCTTTTTATATAAAACAAAATACTTTATTAAAGTTATTCTATAAATAGAATATATTTTATTTTATTTAAAAGATTTTTCTTTAAATATGGACCGTCAGATTAAAGTAATCAATCTGGACCGTTCATGGATTAGTTACTATGCATTCTATTTTTCTATAAATAGCAGCTCATTCCTTCATTATTTCTTACGAATTCACTGAACTCTAGAGAGAGAAACTATAGAGAGAAACTATAGAGAGAGAGAAGAAGAGTATTCTGCTACTTAACTACTTCCTTACTTCAGCTCTTCTTTAAAACGGTAAGGGGTGTTATTCTTTCTTATTCATGAAGAGAACTGTTATTCCATTTCTTATTATTCTGTTGGAATAACCTGTATATGCGGTCTACCCTATACTTGGTGACATTCTTCTATTATTCTGTTGGAACATCCTGTCTGTGTGTTTTACACCGGACCTGGTTCCGTTTTTATTATTATTCTGTTGGAACATCCTGTCTGTGTGTTTTACACCGGACCTGGTTCCGTCTTTATTATTATTCTGTGGAACATCCTGTCTGTGTGTTTTACACCGGACCTGGTTCCATTATTTATTATACTGTTCTTTATTATTCTGTCGGAATATCCTGTCTGTGCGTTTACGCCGGACCTGGTTCCATTATTTATTATTCTGTCGGAATATCCTGTCTGTGCGTTTATGCCGGACCTGGTTCCATTATTTATTATTCTGTTGGAATAACCTGTTTGTGCGGTCTATCGCATGCATGGTGATTTTTTTGTTATTCCATTCTTTATTGTACTCAGTTGGTTAAGTTTTGACTTCTATACTCCATGAAATTTGTGAAATATCCTTGATAATTGCGTTTCATCCAGTATCTTTTCATGAAAATATTCTCTGCATTCTTGAATTTTACTCCACAAAGCAGTATCATGTTGACAATTTGGACGTTGTTAATTCTTGGATAAATTAATTCTTGAACTTGTTTTATTGAATTCTTATATCATTGTCATCATCCTCATGTTTATATTCTGTTGAAAGTCATCTGTGGCCTGTAGTGCATAGATGGACTTGGTATGATTATGACCAGGGATTATTCGGTATAATCATGACCGTAATGTTACAAATGATGTGGTAAAAGTCCTCATTGGCCCGTAGTGCATTGATGGACAGTTGTTGGCATGATCATGACCATTAATGAATATACGAATATCCTTGGCCGTAGTGCAGGGGTGATTCGATGATGTGGATTATTTTATTAAGCTGAGTCTCAGCGATCAAAGTGTTGGAAAATCTTTTAAATCATAAAAGATAGTAGAGTTTATTTTCTACTTGACTCTTTTAATGGATTGCTTGTTCCGCTACAGTTAAACTTGATGTCTATTATATTTTATCAGTTTAACATTGTTGAAGGCTAATGATAATTTATTCTGCATTATCTTAGTCATAATATTTCTTACTGGGCTAGTTGAGCTCACCCTTTCTTTCACTGTTCTCTTCAGGAAATGAGAACGTAGCTGGGACAAGTCGGGGTACGGAGTGATGGTCCGAATGATAGTATTAGTTAGTAGTCCTCACTATTCTATGTAATGGTGTGTTAATAAATGTAATGAGGACTCCTTTTGAGTATGAATACTCTCTAGAAGATAATATTTGTATTCAAACTCACAGTTTATGTTTTGTCGTATTGTACACGACAGTTGTATTATTAAGTTGTATTTGTATTCTGTACTATGTATCTGACGACCCAAGATGGGTGATGTATACCTAATTTTGGGGGCGTCACAGTTGGTATCAGAGCTTAGGGATATGATCCCTGGCTAAGATGTGAGAATAGAACTAGGAGGGGAGAGACGGGGAATTCCTTCGCTAGTATGACCTACCTAAGTTTATTTGCATGGTATTTAATTGGTCGGTCATAATATAAGGATAATATATGACATATCAATTAATTTTTATTTTGTGGCAGTATCTGAAAATGGCATCTGAGAATGTTGAGAATAGCAATGGAGCACAGACGACTGTTGATTCACCACATATCAATAATCAGGATAATGTGCATCAGGAAGGTGACAATCCTCATGCAAACAACAACACTGACCAAATGATGAATGATCAAATGTTCAGAGGCTTTATGCAATTCATGCAACAACAGGTGAAAGCGGCTCCTGTCCACAACGTAGGTGGAAATACTGGAAACTCTCAGGCGGTCACCGCTAAACAGTTTAAGGAGCTGGGACCACCGGAGTTTAAGGGAGAACCCAAACCACTTGTAGCTGAAACATGGATAAAGCAGATCACCAAGATATTTGATGTCTTGGGTTGCTCCGAGGAGCAAAAGGTTCCCTTTGCCGCCTTTATGTTGCGAGGAGAGGCAGATTACTGGTGGGAATCGATAAAGCGTACTCAACCTGCCGCACTGAAGATGTCCTGGGAGAAGTTCCAAGAGCTGTTTAACGACAAATACTTTCCCGAGAGTATTCGTCACATGAAGGAGGTGGAGTTCATCAAATTGGAGCAGAATAATATGACCGTGTCGCAGTACGAGGCAAAATTTGCGGAGTTATCCGGTTTGCGTCCCACCTGGTGGATAATGAAGAAAGAATGACGCGGATGTTTTTAAGAGGTTTGAAGCCGGAGATACGTCAACATCTTGTTTCTCATAAACTGTGTTTGTATTCAGATGTTGTAAATAGGGCTCAGTTGGTGGAGCGCGATAACGAGACAACGCAACCAAAAGAGAGCAGCGGCAAAATGATAATACCAGTGAGAGCAGTCATCGAAGCGGTGACAACAAGCGTGGAGGGAATCAACAGGCCAGAAATGGTAACCACTTCGGTGGTAATCAGGGCCAAAACAATAAGAATGGACATTTCAAGAAGAGGAGATTCAACAATGATGGAAAGACGTCAGCACCAGCACCTGTCGTTAAGGAAGGAGAACGACCACCTATCATATGTTTCAAATGCGGAGGGGAGGGGCACATCAGTCCAAACTGCGCGATGCCGTCCAAAGCATGTTATAATTGTGGAAGAGAAGGTCATTTAGCCCGATTTTGTCGTTTACCGAAGACAAATTCAGCTAGGATGGAGGCACCAAAGGCCGTCCCAGAAAAGTCAAAACCGGTTGTGCAAGGGAGAGCGTTTGTTGTGACCTCCCAGAAAGCAAGGAACCCGAATGAGGTCATCACGGGTAAGCTTATCATAAACTCTAACGAAGTCTATACTTTATTTGATACCGGTTCAACCCATTCTTTTATTTCTCCTACTTGCGCTCATCGATTAAATTTGATTCCGGAGAAATTAGACTTTGACTTAGCAGTTGAAACTCCATTGGGAGAAACCTTCATTACATCCACGGTTTATAAGTCTTGTTTGGTTCAAGTTGGTACCCACACATTACCTGTCGATCTTATTTCATTAAAAATACTTGCATTTGACGTGATTCTAGGGATTGATTGGTTAACTACTCATCATGCAAAAATTGATTGTTTTCGTAAGGTTGTTAGCTTTCATATTCCTAATCGACCTATTATGCGAATTCAAGCAACCAAACCATTAAAATCAATCGCTGTCATCTCAAGCCATAAAGCTATTCGTTTATTGAAAAACGGATGTCAAGCTTTCTTAGCTCATGTCACAGATCTAAACAAAAATACGTCAGTTTTGAATGATATTTCTATTGTTAATAAATTCCCTGACGTATTCCCTGAAGAACTTCCTGGCCTACCCCCAGAGCGTGAAATTGAATTTTGTATCGACCTTGAACCCGGTACAAAACCCATTTCCAAAGCCCCATATCGAATGGCTCCTATTGAACTTCAGGAGTTAAAGACCCAACTGCAGGAATTGTTAGACATTGGTTTTATTCGTCCTAGTACTTCTCCTTGGGGTGCTCCTGTTCTGTTCGTGAAGAAGAAAGATGGAAGTATGCGACTTTGTATTGATTATCGGGAGTTGAATCATGTCACCATCAAAAATAGGTACCCATTGCCACGTATTGATGACCTGTTTGACCAGTTGCAAGGAGCACAATTCTTTTCAAAGATCGATCTTCGTTCTGGATATCATCAGCTGAAGGTTAGAACTGAGGATATTCCAAAGACGCTTTTAGAACTCGGTACGGGCATTATGAATTCCTAGTCATGTCCTTTGGATTGACTAATGCTCCTGCTGCCTTCATGGATATGATGAACCGGGTATTCAAGGAATATTTGGATCACTTTGTGGTCGTCTTTATTGATGACATCCTTATTTATTCCAAAAGCCGTGAAGATCATGAGCAACACTTGAGGCTGGTACTCCAAAAGCTTCGTGAATACAAGCTTTATGCCAAGTTGAAGAAATGCGAGTTCTGGCTGGAGGAGGTAGCATTCCTTGGGCACGTAGTATCAAGTCGTGGAATATCTGTTGACCCGGCAAAGATTGAAGCTATTCAAAGCTGGGAGCAACCTAAATCAGTGACCGAAGTACGTAGCTTTCTTGGTTTAGCTGGTTATTATCGGAGATTCGTGGAAGGATTTTCTCGAATCGCTACTCCATTAACTCAGCTGACTCGGAAAGATACAAAGTTTGGTTGGAGCGAAGAATGTGAGCAGAGTTTTCAAGAACTCAAGAGGAGACTCATTTCAGCACCTGTTCTAACAATACCATCTGGCTCGGAGGGATTTGTCATCTACAGTGATGCTTCGAGCAAAGGGTTGGGATGCGTTCTCATGCAACATGGAAAAGTCATAGCCTATGCATCAAGACAACTCAAGGAATATGAGAGGAATTATCCTACTCATGATCTAGAGTTGGCAGCTGTTGTCTTTGCACTTAAAATTTGGAGGCATTACTTGTATGGGGAGAAGGTGGAGATCTTTACGGATCATAAAAGCCTCAAATATTTCTTCACTCAAAAGGAACTCAACATGCGACAACGACGTTGGCTTGAACTGTTGAAAGATTATGATCATACCATTCAATACCATCCTGGAAAAGCGAACGTGGTAGCTGACGCATTGAGTAGAAGATCATATGCAAGTACAAGTGCAATATTGTCAACACAAAGGCCCATTTTGTGTGACTTGCAAAGGATGGAGATAGAGTTAAAGACTCCAGGGACCCATGTGATGATGGCGAATATACGAGTAGAACCGACTTTAATCGATAAAGTTAAAGCTGCTCAAGCTACAGACCTGGAGCTGATGCGTATGAGGAAGAAAGTGCAAGAAGGTGCTATGCCGGAAGCAAGAATCGATGAAGAAGGAATACTTCGAGTCAACTCCAGACTTTGTGTTCCTAACAACCCTGATTTAAAGTATGAAATCATGATGGAGGCGCACAACACACCGTTTGCAATCCATCCTGGAAGTACCAAAATGTATCATGATCTTCGTCATACATTTTGGTGGAGCAATATGAAGAGAGAGATAGCGTTGTTTATCTCAAGGTGTCTAACTTGTCAACGAGTCAAAGCGGAGCATCAAGTACCAAAAGGTCCATTGCAACCACTTGAAATTCCAGAATGGAAGTGGGAGCACATTACCATGGATTTCGTTACCGGTCTTCCTAGGGTTTCTCAAGGTATTGATGCGATTTGGGTCATTGTTGATAGATTGACCAAGTCTGCTCATTTCTTACTTCGATACGAGAAACTTATACACTTGAACGTCTTGCTCGTATGTACATAAACGAGATTGTAAGACTGCATGGTATGCCAGTATCCATAGTTTCTGATCGAGACCCAAGATTCACTTCACGATTTTGGGTTAGTTTACAAAAAGCTATGGGCACGGAGTTACGATTTAGTTCAGCATATCATCCTCAGACGGACGGACAATCAGAGAGGACTATTCAAACTCTTGAAGATCTATTAAGACTCTGTGTCTTTGACTTCAAGGGAAGTTGGGACAAGTTCTTACCATTGGTGGAGTTTTCCTACAACAACAGTTATCAAGCAAGTATTGGCATGGCTCCATTCGAAGCATTGTATGGAAGAAAATGTCGTTCTCCAGTATGCTGGGATGAGGTGGGTGAAGCAACGTTGTTGGGACCGGAGTTGGTACGTATGACTACAGAAAAGATTCAAACGATCCGACAACGTATAAAAACCTCACAAGATCGACAAAAGAGTTATGCTGATCTTCATCGAAAGGACGTGGAATTTGATGTAGGAGATCATGTGTTCTTACGTGTTGCTCCATGGAAAGGAGTTACGAGATTTGGAAAGAGAGGAAAGCTAAATCCTCGATTCATCGGTCCATTTTTAATCCTCGATCGAGTAGGAACTGTGGCTTATAGACTCGCTTTACCGCCAAGTATGTCTCGTGTTCATAACGTTTTTCACATATCCATGTTACGCAAATATGTGGAAGACCCGAACCACATTATTGAGTTAGAACCGGACGAAATAGCGGAGGATTTGACGTATGAAGAAGTTCCTGTTCAAATCTTGGATAAGAAGGAACATATTCTACGCTCCAAGGTTATACCTCAAGTCAAAGTTTTGTGGAGAAACCACGATGTTGAGGAAATGACTTGGAGTTAGAATCAGAAATGAAATCAAGGTATCCTTACCTCTTCGACATACCAGGTACGTACCCTAATTTCGAGGGCGAAATTTCATAAGAAGGGGAGGTTGTAAGACCCCAACTTTTATAAATAAAGATGAATTTTCTATAAATATCATTTTTGAATATTATGGAGTTAATTTGATATAATGTTATAGTTGTGGGTAATATTTATAAATTTTGCAAAGTACGCAAGTTGTTATAAATATTCGTTTGGTCGGAGAATATTCTTTTTAACAGGGAATATTCGTACAACGGCACAATCATTGGTGGACCCCACAACGGAATTATTGTCGGATTGAGAAAACGACAATTATATTTTATAAAAAATAACGGCGGAAAGTTTTACCATTGTTACTGTTGAACTACTCGGTAGTAAAAGTACAGTAATACGTGTGGTTGCATAGTAGCACACGGTATTGATTATTAATGCTTATGTGAGAAGTCACTCAGTTTGATTCAATTATTGTCAGTTAATAATATGAATTATTTAGCGATAATGACGTTTTGTTTTATTCGTATTATTAACGTAATAAAACAGAAACATCTTTTTATATAAAACAAATACTTTATTAAAGTTATTCTATAAATAGAATATATTTATTTTATTTAAAAGATTTTTCTTTAAATATGGACCGTCAGATTAAGTAATCAATCTGGACCGTTCATGGATTAGTTACTATGCATTCTATTTTTCTATAAATAGCAGCTCATTCCTTCATTATTTCTTACGAATTCACTGAACTCTAGAGAGAGAAACTATAGAGAGAAACTATAGAGAGAGAGAAGAAGAGTATTCTGCTACTTAACTACTTCCTTATTTCAGCTTCTTTAAAACGGTAAGGGGTGTTATTCTTTCTTATTCATGAAGAGAACTGTTGTTATTCCATTTCTTATTATTCTGTTGGAATAACCTGTATACGCGGTCTACCCTATACTTGGTGACATTCTTCTATTATTCTGTTGGAACATCCTGTCTGTGTGTTTTACACCGGACCTGGTTCCGTTTTTATTATTATTCTGTTGGAACATCCTGTCTGTGTGTTTTACAGGACCTGGTTCCGTCTTTTTATTATTCTGTTGGAACATCCTGTCTGTGTGTTTTACACCGGACCTGGTTCCATTATTTATTTATTATTATTCTGTCGGAATATCCTGTCTGTGCGTTTACACCGGACCTGGTTCCATTATTTATTATTCTGTCGGAATATCCTGTCTGTGCGTTTACGCCGGACCTGGTTCCATTATTTATTATTCTGTTGGAATAACCTGTCTGTGCGGTCTATCGCATGCATGGTGATTTTTTTGTTATTCCATTCTTTATTATACTCAGTTGGTTAAGTTTTGACTTCTATACTCCATGAAATTTGTGGAATATCCTTGATAATTGCGTTTCATCCAGTATCTTTTCATGAAAATATTCTTCTAATCATTCTTGAATTTTACTCCACAAAGCAGTATCATGTTGACAATTTGGACGTTGTTAATTCTTGGATAAATTAATTCTTGAACTTGTTTTATTGAATTCTTATATCATTGTCATCATCCTCATGTTTATAAAATGTTGAAAGTCATCTGTGGCCTGTAGTGCATAGATGGACTTGGTATGATTATGACCAGGGATTATTCGGTATAATCATGACCGTAATGTTACAAATGATGTGGTAAAAGTCCTCATTGGCCCGTAGTGCATTGATGGACAGTTGTTGGCATGATCATGACCATTAATGAATATACGAATATCCTTGGCCGTAGTGCAGGGGTGATTCGATGATGTGGATTATTTTATTAAGCTGAGTCTCAGCGATCACAGTGTTGGAAAATCTTTTAAATCATAAAAGATAGTAGAGTTTATTTTCTACTTGACTCTTTTAATGGATTGCTTGTTCCGCTACAGTTAAACTTGATGTCTATTATATTTTATCAGTTTAACATTGTTGAAGGCTAATGATAATTTATTCTGCATTATCTTAGTCATAATATTTCTTACTGGGCTAGTTGAGCTCACCCTTTCTTTCACTGTTCTCTTCAGGAAATGAGAACGTAGCTGGGGCAAGTCGGGGAACGGAGTGATGGTCCGAATGATAGTATTAGTTAGTAGTCCTCACTATTCTATGTAATGGTGTGTTAATAAATGTAATGAGGACTCCTTTTGAGTATGAATACTCTCTAGAAGATAATATTTGTATTCAAACTCACAGTTTATGTTTTGTCGTATTGTACACGACAGTTGTATTATTAGTTGTATTTGTATTCTGTACTATGTATCTGACGACCCAAGATGGGTGATGTATACCTAATTTTGGGGGCGTCACAAAAAACAACATCTTAAATATTTAATACTTG